>OZ020605.1:33607650-33680152 GCA_963971545.1 Philophylla caesio | reverse complement strand
GTTCAAAGCCCTGAGAGAAGTGGTTATGAAAATTAAAATAAAAATAATTTAATTTAATAATCAAAAAGAAGTCTGATGAGGAAATGTGGTGATTTCCGAAATAGTACTATAACTTCAACCATTAAAAACTGTTGTTGTTTTTTCACAAACAAATCTTCCATAAACTGGCCTTGAGCTCAATAAAATTATAAAAATATTAACATTTACTAGGCCAACAGAAAAATGAACAACATTTGTAGACAAGGATGAGCACGCCTTAAAAATGCATATAATGTGAAGTAAAAACAAAATTTGCAAAATAAAACACAAAACAACAACCACATAAACAAGTTAAATAGCGGCAGATCAGTTGCTCTTGTTTGTAGTTGGTTTGTTTAAGGAAGATGAAATAAACACAACAGCCAACTCGGCTAGCGTAGCACAATAGGTAGCGTATTGGCTCTGCAACTCCGAGCTCCCGGGTTCAAAGCCTGAGAGAAGTGGTTATGAAAATTAAATTAAAAATAATTTAATTTAATAATCAAAAAGAAGTCTGATGAGGAAATGTGGTGATTTCCGAAATAGTACTATAACTTCAACCATTAAAAACTGTTGTTGTTTTTTCACAAACAAATCTTCCATAAACTGGCCTTGAGCTCAATAAAATTATAAAATATTAACATTTACTAGGCCAACAGAAAAATGAACAAACATTTGTAGACAAGGATGAGCACGCCTTAAAAATGCATATAATGTGAAGTAAAAACAAAATTTGCAAAATAAAAACACAAAACAACAACCACACAAACAAGTTAAACAGCGGCAGATCAGTTGCTCTTGTTTGTAGTTGGTTTGTTTAAGGAAGATGAAATAAACACAACAGCCAACTCGGCTAGCGTAGCACAATAGGTAGCGTATTGGCTCCGCAACTCCGAGCTCCCGGGTTCAAAGCCTGAGAGAAGTGGTTATGAAAATTAAATTAAAAATAATTTAATTTAATAATCAAAAAGAAGTCTGATGAGGAAATGTGGTGATTTCCGAAATAGTACTATAACTTCAACCATTAAAAACTGTTGTTGTTTTTTCACAAACAAATCTTCCATAAACTGGCCTTGAGCTCAATAAAATTATAAAATATTAACATTTACTAGGCCAACAGAAAAATGAACAAACATTTGTAGACAAGGATGAGCACGCCTTAAAAATGCATATAATGTGAAGTAAAAACAAAATTTGCAAAATAAAAACACAAAACAACAACCACACAAACAAGTTAAATAGCGGCAGATCAGTTGCTCTTGTTTGTAGTTGGTTTGTTTAAGGAAGATGAAATAAACACAACAGCCAACTCGGCTAGCGTAGCACAATAGGTAGCGTATTGGCTCTGCAACTCCGAGCTCCCGGGTTCAAAGCCTGAGAGAAGTGGTTATGAAAATTAAATTAAAAATAATTTAATTTAATAATCAAAAAGAAGTCTGGTGAGGAAATGTGGTGATTTCCGAAATATTACTATAACTTCAACCATTAAAAACTGTTGTTGTTTTTTCACAAACAAATCTTCCATAAACTGGCCTTGAGCTCAATAAAATTATAAAATATTAACATTTACTAGGCCAACAGAAAAATGAACATTCCGATATTTCTTTATATTTTCTTAATATTTGTGAACATAAGAAAGGAAACTCTAAGCCTTGAACTAAATTAAAGTGCAAGCATGCATATGCAAAGAAAAAACACATAATAAATTAGCAAATATTATCATTTACAATTTCAAGTACTTGAACCATATGAAACACATGCAAGGAAATGGCTTGTTTACAAAAGGGTACCGACGTCACATCTGTCAAGTTCGGCAAAAACCAAAGTAACGGTATCCCAAAATGCCTCATCTTTAGTTTGCTGCATTGTGATTGCTACTGATCAACAACAATTTTTGGTGCCGATGGTAAGCGACGCCAATCGCGCTGTCGCGAATGCCCGTTACAAAATTCTCTGAATTACCACATCATACTACTAAACTCATAGGTTCATAAATTTGCTACTGGGTATCAAGAACGATAAAGAAGAAGATTGCGCCTGCCCCAAAATGCGTGACGTCACCATAGTGAATGAATAAGAGTGAGTGCAATTGGAAGAGCGACCTCAGAACAGCATTGCCACTTTCGTAGTTTTTACCAAAACTGAATTTTTTTTTTATATAAGAACGGGTTTGGTAATTTTTTTTTTCAATTTAGAAAGTTTTTCAAAGACTTTTTTTTAAGGTTTAAATACTAAGCTACTTCTAAAAAATTTTAAACTTTGAACCTTCTTACAATTGCACAAGAAATTTTGGTTATTAACATGTCTCATTAACTGAAAGACTGTCATACCCCAAAAATTTAATTAAATTCAACCCTTCAATATCGGCCACTTAAAGAAGAGCGCTGAGCTTACACTCAGCTTAAACAACAAATAAAGTTAAACTTGTACTGAAAAACTGAAATAAGTCCGCTGTGACCTTGTAATGAAATTTCAAGAAATCGTTAATAAATGCACTGTCTTGATTTATTGTTTGAACACATCGCAAACGTGTTCCTTGAATTTTAGTTACTTTTTGGCATTATTTTATTGTGCCTTTCCTTGAAACATAATCAACTTTCCGTCCCTTATAAAGAGAAATAAAAGTACAATACAATGACAAATGAGTGAGGATGATAGATTTGCAGACTTCATGAGTGCGGAGATGAGTGATGACGATGAAGGTGCTATTCCTGCATTTGGTCTTGAAGGTGCGGATGATGACGATTTAACATATCAGGCAAATTTTCATGTTGATGATTCGGATGTGGAAACGGAACCACATATAGACATCAATGAAGATATTAGTGATGACGACGATGATGAAGAGGAAGAAACTGATGCTCAGCAAAGAAGTGACAATTACTTTATTTCCAAAGATGGCACCAAATGGACTAAAAATGCACCACCGACTTCCCGTACTCGTGCTCATAACGTGGTCGACTACACAAGGAGGAATCCGGGACCAGTAGGAACCACATATGACCCCTTTACCATATTCCGCTCGCTCATCACCGAAGACAGGGCGTACATCATAATACGCGGATCAAATCGGAAAGGCAGGGAAGTGAACGATGCATGGAATTTGGCTGGACTCACTAAATCGAATAGTGAACCTCTCGAAGAGTTATGAGGCCCAACGCGCTGTCCAACATATAAAGCTGCATTATCATTAGATCGTATGAAGTGCATAAAACATTGCCTTAGATTCGACAATGGAAATACGGGACAGCAGCGACTAATCAACAGCAAAACTGTGGCTATTGATGATATTCATCGAAGCCTGCCAAGTGCGGTATAAAGATATGGTGGTTGTGCGACTCAAAATCATTTTATCCTGTCAAAGGAATGATTTACTCTGGGAAATTGGCTGACCAGGCACGAGAAGTGAATCAAGGGCAGAATGTTGTAGTTCAACTTTCGGAGAGATATTTGAATACAGGCCGCACAATTTATGCCGACAACTTTGGATTTGGCGCGTACTTTGATCAAGAAGAAAACCGCATATGTTGGAACAGTGCGCTCGAATAAGACATGTGTGCCTCGGGAATTCCAAAAAAATGATACGCGTCCTGTCAACAGCACATTGTTCGGCTTAAACGAAAGCGATATAGCACTATGTTTATATGTGCCCAAGAAGAACAAAGCGTTTCTTTAGAAGGTTTCTCAAAGACTTTTTTTTAAGTTTTAAATACTAAGCTACTTCTAAAAAAATTTAAACTTTTAACCTTCTTACAATTGCACAAGAAATTTTGGTTATTAACATGGCTCATTAACTAAAATACTGTCATACCCCAAACATTTAATTAAATTCAACCCTTCAATATCGGCCGTTTTAAGTTGAGTGCTGAGCTTACACTCAGCTTTAACGACAAAAGAAGTTTAACTTGTTCTGAAAAACTGGTCTTATACCCGAATTCAGTAACTCAGTCTCATCTCAAGTCTTAAAATGAGCTAGAGATTATTGCTTTTCCTGGATTTGACGTTTTTTTATTTTGCTTGTATTTCAGTTTTTTGTGACCTGCTCATCATCAGATCACAATTTTGAGACTTTATTTTGGGATCAGTCGCTTTATTTTGAGTCTAATGGATGCCAACTGGTCTAAAATTGTGACTTTTATGTCTATTAGAGACTGAGACCGCTAACTGAATTTAGGGGTTAGTATATGAGCGACATGTACATATATATGTGGTTGCACCTTAATGGAGATAAATATTACAAACAAAAATGTTGAAGTTTTTGACGAGTTAAACGACTTTTGGTAATATTTTTCTTTTCTTTTTTTTAAGTTTTAAATTTATAAGAAACAAGGAATTCATAAAAAATATTTAAAATTGCATAAAACGTTCGAAGTATTTCTAAAATATGCAGAATACGGCTATAAAATTTAAATTTTAATTGGATAGCTTTTGTAAATAACGTGTCTCATAACCCCCCGAACATAATGTCTCACGACCACTCAATTTCAATATTTTTAGAATGGCCAATGCTTAATTGATACATTGAATTTTTATGCAAATTTCTATTTGGGTATCAGAAGGCTACTTACCGACGATTTTAAACACAAAATTCAAGACGTAGTCAGTAGAGATAGAAAGAATCAGCACCATAGCAATAATAGTCATATAAAAATGACAATGCGAACTGAGCAAGAAGTTTGACAGTCATTGGTAGATGGCGCACTCCTCAGTTCAGTGCTATGAGCGTGTCTCACGACCCCCGATCTCTCGTATTACATACATATATAATTGACACAAATAGTCTTATTATTAAAAAACAACCAAAATTCATATTCTAAATTGCGAAAAAAATAACCGCTTGCGGCAAACAGAAGTTGTATAACTGCACTCTTGAAAGTTACTGATGATATTAGGCTTAAGATGGATAAAGATCTTGTGACTTTTCTAACCCTTCTTGACCATTCCAAAGCATTTGACACTGTCGACCATGACTTATTGTGTTTAAAGTTAAAAAATTTGTTTAATTTCTCGTCACCAGCGATTAATCTTGTCAAGTCGTATCTTTGTGAGCGTTCGCAGGCAGTCTGTGTTAATAACCATTCCTCCAATTTTATGTCTGTAGTTAAAGGTGTCCCACAAGGTTCCGTGCTTGGTCGTTTGTTATTTGTATTATACATCAATGACCTTAATGAGGTGCTTATTCACTGTGATATTCATGTTTACGCCGATGACGTCCAGTTGTGTCTTAGCTGTCCATTCGATTCAATTAATGCAACTATTTGCAAGTTAAATAATGATCTAAGTGCTGTCAATGAGTGGGCCAATAATAACGGTCTAGTCCTCAACCCAAGAAAATCCCAATGCATTGCTATTTACAAAAAGTATTTCAAACTTGACGCTTTTGATAAGGTAATATTAAATAACTCAGTGATTGATTATGTCGACTCTGCAAAAAACCTTGGCGTTGTATTTAATAGAACTCTCACATGGAACAATCACATAATTAATGCAATCGGTAAAGTATATGGAATGCTTCGATCACTTTGGAATATTCAATATTTTACCCCAGAGAGAATTCGACTACTTCTTGCTAAGGCTTACTTGCTTCCGACTCTATTATATGGCTGTGAAATATACGCCTGCTGTGACAGTACCTGCAACAAAAAACTTAATGTACTATATAACAGCATTGCTAGATACATATATGGTGTAAAACGTAGAGAGCATATTTCAATACATGCGTATAAAATTTTTTCAATGCCTTTTGAAAATGTCATCAAGCTGAGGTGTCTTACTATGCTGCACAAAATATTGATAACGGGCGAACCTCAGTATCTCTGTCATAGACTGCAACAGTCCAAGTCAATCAGATCTTCTCAGCTTCTACACGCTAAATTCAAATCTCTAATTTCTGAACGCCAGTTTTTTGTTTTCACTATTCGTCTTTGGAACAGTCTTCCACTTACTCTGAAAAATATAAGTAACTCATTGCGTTTTAGAAACGAGCTTCGTAAACACTTTATTATGAAATGACTGGTATTGATTTCTGCCTCTTGTCTTTTTCCCATTCTCTATCGATTTTATAATGTACCTAAACTCTGTCATCCATATTATTTAAGATTCAATTTTTATCTTTCTATGTACATATACTATTTTTTTTTTTTTTTTTTTTTTTTTGATAATTCCTGTTTTAGATTAAGTTTTGGATTTATAATGTATATTGGTATTTTAAGGTATATCCAATGCTGAAATATAGCCAATGGTTGGTTGTTGTGTTGGATACTTATATAAATAAATAAATAATATAAATAAACACGGACCTACTGTGTTTTCAGGAAATATACATTTATTCGGGGATTATTCATTTGCATAAATAATTGTCAATCTAATATTTTGAAACCTTTAGTGAAGTTCCTTTGCGTTTTTTTTTAAATGTCGCGGTACATAATGAACATACCACCTTGGAAGAATGAAAATTAGTCATACATACATCACCAGGTGAATAGCTAAGCAATGTCGGCTCGAACATTTAGCTGTCGCCCAAGCCTGAACATTTATCGAATGTCATGAAACTTTGACAGTGTGAAGCGTCAACCTTAACTTTCATACCACCAACTCCGGTATAAGAGAGCTTCCAACACCGTTCATAAGACCAACTTACCGCTTCAATAGGGGTATTCTGGATTTGTTGTATTCGTATTAATATTTACTATTGTTACAACGAATTCGGAATTACACAAGTACATCGCGAACACATCCTGTTGTAATTCGTGTCATTGTAAAATTTCCCGAACGGCTGATTAAAGAGTTCATATGTATGTGCCACCAACAAATAAACAAAAGTGCGTAAAGGCGAAAAAATTAAAATATTAGATTTTATTACTAATAAATAAAAAATCAAATTGCTAAGATAAACGATAAACTTTAATACACACAAATAAATATCTATTTATTCGACTAACGTATTTGTAGATGATTTGACGATTCATCTTTTTGGTTGTCAAGGTCGGCAAAAACCAAAGTAACGGTATCCCAAAATGCGTCATCTTTAGTTCGTTGCATTGTGATTGCTACTGATCAACAACAATTTTTGGTGCCGATGGTAAGCGACACCAGTCGCGCTGTCGCGAATGCCCGTTACAAAATTCTCTGAACTACCACATCATGCTACTAAACTCATAGGTTCATAAATTTGCTACTGGGTATCAAGAACGGTAAAGAAGAAGATTGCGCCTACCAAAAATGCGTGACGTCACCATAGTAAATGCGTGAAAGTGAGTAAAATTGGAAGAGCGGCCGCAGAACAGCATTGCCAATTTCGTAATTTTTTACCAAAACTGAAATTTGTTTTTATATTATAACGGGTTTTAAATACTAAGCTACTTCTAAAATATTATTAACTTTTACACAAGAAATTTTGTTTATTAACATGGCTCCTTAACTAAAAGACTGTCATACCCCAAAAATTGTATTAAATTCAACCCTTCAATATCGGCCGTTTAAAGTTGAGTGCTGAGCTTACACTCAGCTTAAACGACAAATAAAGTTAAACTTGTACTGAAAAACTGGTCTTATACCCAAATTCAGTAACTGCTCATCACTAGATCACAATTTTGAGACTTTATTTTGAGATTAGACTTTATTTTGAGTCAAATGGATGCCAACTGGTCTAAAATTGTGACTTTTGTGTCTATTAAAGACTGCGGCCGCTAACTGAATTTAGGGGTTAGTATATGAGCGACACGTATGTACATACATATGTATGTGGTTGCACCTTAATGAAGATAAATATAACAAAAACAATTTTTGAAGGTTTTGACGAGTTCAACGACTTTTGGTAATATTTTTCTGGGTTTGGTAATTTTTTTTTTAGAGTTTTGGTATTAATTTGAAATGTTTGTGCAACGCTGTCACTATCTTGATGTCACTCATCTATCAAATCAGAAAAGTTTTGAGTAACGGTACCCGGGAAGGCGCAATCTTCTTCTCTATCATGGGTATGTGACAAACACATGACATAAAGTTTGACATAACTGTAGAAATAAATTTAAAGAGGATTATTGTACACTGGGGGACTTATACCCTTTTTTGGCGATGTTTACTTATACAAACTAATGTGTGCTGATGGAGTAATAAAATTTTATTTCATAGCTACTTAAAAATCAAACAAAAACGATTTCATTTGTATTGATAAGTTATTTTTTATATGTAAATTTGTTGTTCATATGTACATATATTCATAAATATCCTGTTTTCACTCAGTAAAAAAATTTAACATTGACTACTCAACTAAAGAGAAAAAACATTACGTTGGCTCAACTCAAAATGGAAGTGACATTATTACAATATTCGCAATGTCGTTCATTTGGAATTTGTTTGTTAACTTTTTTCTATGTATGTATATTGTGGCTTATAGTATCTAATTTAAAAGTACATATATTGTTTTTGTCAAATGAACTATAATTTAACAACAAAAAACAAAAAATATTTTGAAGCGATTATAGAAATGTTCAGTTCGACATCTAATTTTTGGCTACGCCACTGAAATTTTTTTTTTTTATCTATTAATTTTTTATATATCTGTCCTGTAATGTTAGCTGACTGCACTTTGGATACTGCCAATATATTGTTACAGGGGAAGAATGATGCAAAAGTCTTCATCTTCAGAATGAGGCAAACATTGAACCGTTACTGCTGGTGTATATTTTTTTGGCAGTCCTCGTTTTGCTGTTGATGCTTTGGCCGTCTTTTTTCCTTGTTTTCTTTCTTCTGCAACTCATTTGCATTTTTGCTTAGATTTTCGTCCCATTAGCCCCATTCACAGTCAAAGTGAAAAAAGGCTATTCATTGATTTTCGACCTCGATTAGATCTCTTGGCTGGAGGGCTATTCTTTAGAGGTCCAACCAAAGGAATTAGAAAATAAAAAAATTAATATTAAATTAAAATTGATCATCAAACCTTTTTTCCACCAGTTTTGGCGAGAAGCGTGGAAACGAAATTGACTAGTTTTCCATTCGAAGTAGTCGTGGGATCTACGTCTGCCTTTTTCAGCTTTGAAATGTAGCGCGCCAATTTCGACTTATCGATATACATAATATGATCTACCAACGGATCGGAGCGTTTTTTTGATTGTTACCTCTTTAATGACTATCACAAAAACATTAACATCGATCGCTGACTTGCGAATTTTACTATAATTATGACGCACCATAATAACATTAAATTTTTTAAAAATTTCATAAGAAACAAGGAATTCATAAAAAATATTTAAAATTGCATAAAACGTTCGAAGTATTTCTAAAATATGCAGAATACGGCTATAAAATTTAAATTTTAATTGGATAGATTATGTAAATAACTTGTCTCATAACCCCCCGAACATAATGTCTCACGACCACTCAATTTCAATATTTTTAGAATGGCCAATGCTTCATGGATACATTGAATTTTTATGCAAATTTCTATTTGGGTATCAGAAGGCTACTTACCGACGAATGTTTTGCACCAATACACTTTGGTGAAATGATTGAAAATATGTGTAAAAATACTGCATAGAAAACGCTTGATAAAAATTTTAAACACAAATCAAGCCGTAGTCAGTACAGATAGAAAGAATCAGCACCAACGCAATAATAGTCATATAAAAATGACAATGCGAACTAAGCAAGAAGTTTGACAGTCATTGGTAGATGGCGCACTCCTCAGTTCAGTGCTACGAGCGTGTCTCACGACCCCCCGATCTCCCGTATTACATACATATATAATTGACACAAATAGTCTTATTATTACAAAACAACCAAAATTCATATTCTAAATTGCGAAAAAAATAACCGCTTGCGGCAAACACGGACCTACTGTGTTTTCAGGAAATATACATTTATTCGGGGATTATTCATTTGCGTTAATAATTGTCAATCTAATATTTTGAAACAGTTAGTGAAGTTCCTTTGAGTATTTTTTTAAATATCGCGGTACATAATGAACATACCACCATGGAAGAATGAAAATTAGTCATACATCACCAGTTGAATAGCTAAGCAATGTCGGCTCGAACATTTAGTAGTCGCCCAAGCCTGAACATTTATCGAATGTCATGAAACTTTGACAGTGTGAAGCGTCAACCTTAACTGTCATCCCACCAACTCCGGTATAAGAGAGCTTCCAACACCGTTCATAAGACCAACTTACCGCTTCAATAGGGGCATTCTGGATTTGTTGTATTCGTATTAATACTATTATACTATTGTTACAACGAATTCGGAATTACACAAGTACATCGCGAACACATCCTATTGTAATTCGTGTCATTGTAAAATTTCCCGAACGGCTGATTTAAGAGTTCATATGTATGTGCCACCAACAAATAAACAAAAGTTGCTAAAGGCGAAAAAACGAAAATATTAGATTTTATTACTAATAAATGAAAAAATCAAATTGCTAAGATAAACGATAAACTTTAATACACACAAATAAATATCTATTTATTCGACTAACGTATTTGTAGATGATTTGACGATTCATCTTTTTGGTTGTGATGGGCTGGGAGAAATTTACAAAAGAAAAACCACATTTACTGCAGGGTCCGCCCATTTTATTTGCTTGCACTATTTTATTTGACTTGGAACGTACATTTTACTGTTAGATTTTTACTACATTCGCTACAAAATCCACAGAAACGACGAACACAAATTACAATGGCAAATACAACAGATCCCGGATATCCCTATTGTATATTGTAAGCATTCGAAAGAGAAATTTGTGCAAATTACTGCTTCGTTGTACTTTACAAGTGAAGTGGTAATGTGTTCAACTCGCTATTTCATTGCCTTTTGCATGCGAAGCAGAACGCCAACCCACTACCCCAAATTAAACATTGAAATTTTCCAAAATAGACATACATATCTATGTAAATCCAGTAAAACATTTATAATTACTTGATTTACAGTTTTTTAAATTTTCATGGCTCTATTTTAGATTTCTTATTTCAAAAACTCGGTCTTCATCCTGCACTCATCTGCGTACAAAATAAAACTAAATAAAGAAACACAATACATAAAATAAACATGTAAAAACCCAAATTTTACAACAATAAATCATTAGCGCGTGCTGTCTACGATAGCTGAAAACGGTACACGCGAACACGTGTTTATATTATTGCTACTCAAGAGTGATATATAACAAGATTACGCAGTCCCAAAAATTTTGACGTCAGTGCTGCAGCTAGTACAGAAGATGGCTGATCGAACAAGTAGAGAATGAGAAAACAGTGAGTTATCCACTTTATATTTTCTTAATATGTGTGAACATAAGAAAGCAAACTCTAAGCCTTGAACTAAATTAAAGTGCAAGCATGCATATGCAAAGAAAAAACACATAAATAAATAAGCAAATATTATCATTTACAATTTCAAGTACTTGAACCATGTGAAACACATGCAAGGAAATGGCTTGTTTACAAAAGGGTACCGACATCACATCTGTCAAGGTCGGCAAAAACCAAAGTAACGGTATCCCAAAATGCGTCATTTTTAGTTCGTTGCATTGTGATTGCTACTGATCAACAACAATTTTTGGTGCCGATGGTAAGCGACGCCAGTCGCACTGTCGCGAATGCCCGTTACAAAATTCTCTGAATTACCACATCATAGGTTCATAAATTTGCTACTGGGTATGGGATGTTGGAAGAAAAGTTAGATTTTTTTCGAATTTCGAATTTTTTTCAGAAATTCGGTTTTTTGATTCGAATTTCGATATGAAAAGTTCGATTTGTTCGAGTTTTTTCGAACTTTTCACAAAATTTGCTAACTGAATATTTAAATCAGTTAACAAGATAAAAAAATTCAAATGGGAGGGATATTTGCAGTTAATTTTAGTTTCATCGGATTACAAATTAATATACAAAAAATTTAAGATGAAAAATAAAATTAATATAGATCACTTAAACTACGTTTATATATGTACTTATCTTTATTCGTGAGCTCAGAAAGCATATGAATATTAGAAGGAGGTGAAGTCTCTATTGAAAGAAAAAATTCATATTTTTAGTCTTTAATTGATTAACAAAACATTTATTTACAGTTAATGTTTTAGATATGTCAAATGGTATGTACATTCCCACTACAACCAAAAACCAAAATTGTAGCAAAGGAAACTACGACTATGTAAAAAATCCAAATAATATCACAAATTAAGTCTCATAATGTCAAATAATATAGGTACGAATTTAAATTAAAAAAAAGAAAAAGTAAAATAAAATTTCGATTGAAGAAGTAACGTGAATTTACTTAGGTGTTTAGGTGCTCCGGGGAAAGCCTATTCCTTTCAGGTGTGCAAAGAGGCATGTCATCCACAGCCAACATATATATTAAGGAATTTGTTATTTCATTCGATCTAGAACTGTTAACTAAAATTACAATGATTGGTTTTAAAATTGAAGAAGGTAATTAGTTTTCAATCATAAAAGATTGTTTAAAAAACGGATACATACCTGAAAAAGAAGCCACCTTCTCAAACGATTTTTCTAATGGACCAACCCGCTTTGGCTTATTGTGACATGACTTAAAAAAAATTAATATTAATAATAACAGAAAACATATTAGAAATTATCAATGGAAATTCTTTTAATAACTTGAAAAATTTTCCGTGGTTGGAGTGGTGTAAGTAAATATACCAACCTCCAGATGACGCACCCTAAAAACATGAGACTCGACATGCAAGTAAGCCATTCTTACCTCCAAATTTTCATCACTGCTGTCTAAAATCGCTTCTCAATCGGTTGTTTGCTATAAATAAGAATTATTTACCCATTAAAATAAATAAAACTTCTTTACACTCACTTCTTAATTTATATTGTGCATATTCTCCAGATGCTTCTTTAACGTTGTTGTGCTGCTGTGATATTTGAAGTTTTTTGAGCACTGCAAACACACAGCAGTTTCTTTGTTTTTCTGGTTGAAATATTGCCATACAATACTTGGTCCCATATTAGTATTTTTAATAATTCAAAAATTTACAATAAATTTGCCGACCACGCACTTTACAAATACAAGGAAATGAATAAATGAAACGAAACGATATTGCAGAGATGCCAGCTTTATTTAAAATATGCATTTCTGAAGTAAAAATATAAAGTTGCCGTCCTTTGGAAATTAACCAAAAAAATCGAATTTTTTCTACCGAAAGTCGATTGTACCGAATTTTAGCTTCGCAAAGTTCGATTTAAAAAATTCGATAATTTAGAGTAACATTCGATTAAAAACCGAATCTCGAACCTTCGAATATCGAATTTACCCATCCCTACATCATACTACTAAACTCATAGGTTCATAAATTTGCTACTGGGTATGAAGAACGATAGAGAAGAAGATTGCGCCTACCCAAAATGCGTGACGTCACCATAGTGAATGAGTGAAAGAGAGTAAAAATGGAAGAGCGACCGCAGAACAGCATTGCCACTTTCGTAATTTTTTACCAAAACTGAAACTTTTTTTGATATTAGAACGGGTTTGGTAATTTTTTCTTTTTAATTTAGAAGGTTTTTCAAAGACTTCTATTTTAAGTTTTAAATACTAAGCTACTTCTAAAAAATTTTAAACTTTTAACCTTCTTACAATTGCACAAGAAATTTTGGTTATTAACATGGCTCATTAACTAAAAGACTGTCATACCCCAAAAATTTAATTAAATTCAAACCTTCCATATCGGCCGTTTAAAGTTGAGTGCTGAGCTTACACTCAGCTTAAACGACAAATAAAGATAAACTTGTGCTGAAAAACTGGTCTCATACCCGAATTCAGTAACTCAGTCTCATCTCAAGTCTCAAAATGAGCTAGAGATTTTTGCTTTTCCTGGCTTTCACGTTTTTTTTTTGCTTGTATTTCAGTTTTTTGTGACCTGCTCATCACCAGATCACAATTTTCAGACTTTATTTTGAGATTAGACGCTTTATTTTGAGTCTAATGGATGCCAACTGGTCTAAAATTGTGACTTTTTTGTCTATTAGAGACTGAGACCGCTTACTGAATTTAGGGGCTAGTATATGAGCGACATGTACATACATATCTATGTATGTGGTTGCACCTTAATGAAGATAAATATTACAAAAAAAATTTTGAAGTTTTTGACGAGTTCAACGACTTTTGATAATATTTTTCTGGGTTTGGTAATTTTTTTTTAGAGTTTTGGTATTAAATTGAAATCTTTGTGCAACGCTGTCACTATCTTGACGTCACTCATCTATCAAATCAGAAAAGTTTTGAGTAACGGTACCCGGGAAGGCGCAATCTTCTCTATCATGGGTATGTGACAAACACATGAAATAAAGTTTGACATAACTGTAGAAATAAATTTTAAGAGGATTATTGTACACTGAGGGGCTTATACCCTTTTTTGCGATGTTTACTTATACAATCTAATGTGTGCTGATGGAGTATTAAAATTTTATTTCATAGCTACTTAAAAATCAAACAAAAACGATTTCATTTTTATTGATAAGTTATTTTTTATATGAGAATTTTTTGTTCATATGTATATTCATAAATTTTCTGTTTTCACTCAGTAAAAAATTTAAAATTGACAATTCGTCTAAAGAGAAAAAACATTACGTTGTCTCAACTCAAAATGGAAGTGATATTATTACAATATTCGCAATGTCGTTCATTTGGAATTTGTTTGTTAACTTTTTTTTATGTATATTGTTGCATATAGTATCTAATTTAAAAGTACATATATTGTTTAAGTCAAATGAACTATAATTTAACAACAAAAAACAAAAAAATATTTTGAAGCGATTATAGAAATGTTCATTTCGACATCTAATTATTGGCTACGCCACTGAAATTTTTTTTTTTTTGAATTCAGGTGACATTTTAACTTACGATTACTAGGTTTTTCTCTTAATTTTTTATATATCTTTCCTGTAATGTTTTCATCTTCAGAATCAGGCAAAGATTGAACCGTTTGGCCGTCCTCGTTTTGATGTTGATGCTTTGGATGTCGTTTTTCCTTGTTTTCTTGCATTTTTTGCTTAGATTTTCGTCGTAAATTAGCCACATTCACAGTCGAAGTGAAAAAAGCGCTATCCATTGATTTTCGACCTCGATTAGATCTCTTGGCTGGAGGGCTATACTTTAGTGGTCCAACCAAAGGAATTAGAAAATAAAAAAATTAATATTAAATTAAAATTGATCATCAAACCTTTTTTCCACCAGTTTTGGCGAGAAGCGTGGAAACGAAATTGACTAGTTTTCCATTCGAAGTAGTCGTGGGATCTACGTCTGCCTTTTTCAGCTTTGAAATGTAGCGCGCCAATTTCGACTTATCGATATAATATGATCTACCAACGGATCGGAGCGTTTTTTTGATTGTTACCTTTTTAATGACTATCACAAAAACATTAACATCGATCGCTGATTTGCGAATCTTACTACACTTATGACGCACCATAATAACTAAAAAATGTAAAAAAATTCATAAGAAACAAGGAATTCATAAAAAATATTTAAAATTGCATAAATATAATATATAATATATATAATATAAATAAATTTTAATTGGATAGCTTTTGTAAATAACGTGTCTCATAACCCCCCGAACATATTGTCTCACGACCACTCAATTTCAATATTTTTAGAATGGCCAATGAATTTAAATGCAAATTTCTATTTGGGTATCAGAAGGCTACTTAACGACGAATGTTTTGCACCAATACACTTTGGTAAAATGATTGAAAATATTTGTAAAAATACTGCATAGAAAAACGCTTGATAAAACTTTTAAACACGAAATTCAAGACGTAGTCAGTAGAGATAGAAAGAATCAGCACCAACGCAATAATAGTCATATAAAAATGACAATGCGAACTGAGCAAGAAGTTTGACAGTCATTGGTAGATGGCGCACTCCTCAATTCAGTGCTATGAGCGTGTCTCACGACCCCCGATCTGTCGTTATACATATATAATTGACACAAATAGTCTTATTAATAAAAAACCACCAAAATTCATATTCTAAATTGCGAAAAAATAAACGGACCTACTGTGTTTTCAGGAAATATACATTTATTCGTGGATAATTCATTTGCATAAATAATTGTCAATCTAATATTTTGAAACAGTTAGTGAAATTCCTTTGAGTATTTTTTTAAATATCGCGGTACATAATGAACATACCACCTTGGAAGAATGAAAATTAGTCATACATCACCAGGTGAATAGCTAAGTAATGTCGGCTCGAACATTTAGCTGTCGCCCAAGCCTGAACATTTATCGAATGTCATGAAACTTTGACAGTGTGAAGCGTCACCCTTAACTGTCATACCACCAACTCTGGTATAAGAGAGCTTCCAACACCGTTCATAAGCCCAACTTGCCGCATCATTAGGGATATTCGGGATTTGTTGTATTCGTATTAATATTTACTATTGTTATACCGAATTCGGAATTACACAAGTACATCGCGAACACATCTTATTGTAATATCTGTCTTCGTGTCGTTGTAAATTTCCCGAACGGCTGATTTAAGAGTTCATATGTATGTGCCACCAACAAATAAACAAAAGTGCGTAAAGGCGAAAAAACGAAAATATTAGATTTTATTACTAATAATTGTAAAAATCAAATTGCTAAGATAAACGATAAACTTTAATGCACACAAATAAATATATATTTATTCGACTAACGTATTTGTAGATGATTCGACGAGTCATCTTTTTGTGATCGGCTGGGAGAAATTTACAAAAGAAAAACCACATTTACTGCAGGGTCCGCCCATTTTATTTGCTTGCACTATTTTATTTGACTTGGAACGTACATTTTACTGTTAGATTTTTACTACATTCGCTACAAAATCCACAGAAACGACGAACACAAATTACAATGGCAAATACAACAGATCCCGGATATCCCTATTGTATATTGTAAGCATTCGAAAGAGAAATTTGTGCAAATTACTGCTTCGTTGTACTTTACAAAGGAAATGGTAATGTGTTCAACTAGCTATTTCATTGGCCTTTGCATGCGAAGCAGTACGCCAACCCACTACCCGAAATTAAACATTGACATTTTCCAAAATAGACATACATATGTTAATCCGGTAAAACATTTATAATTACTTGATTTACAGTTTTTTAAATTTTCATGACTCTATTTTAGATTTTTTATTTCAAAAACTCGGTTTTCATCCTGCACTCATCTGCGTACAAAATAAAACTAAATAAAGAAACAAAATACATAAAATAAACATTAAAAAACCCAAATTTTACAACAATAAATCATTAGCGCGTGCTGTCTACGATAGCCGAAAACGGTACACGCGGACACGTGTTTATATTATTGCTACTCAAGAGTGATATATAACAAGATTACGCAGTCCCAAAAATTTTGACGTCCGTGCTGCAGCTAGTACAGAAGATGGCTGATCGAACAAGTAGAGAATGAGAAAACAGTGAGTTATCCACTTTATATTTTCTTAATATGTGTGAACATAAGAAAGCAAACTCTAAGCCTTGAACTAAATTAAAGTGCAAGCATGCATACATATGCAAAGAAAAAACACATAAATAAATAAGCAAATATTATCATTTACAATTTCAAGTACTTGAACCATGTGAAACACATGCAAGGAAATGGCTTGTTTACAAAAGGGTACCGACATCACATCTGTCAAGGTCGGCAAAAACCAAAGTAACGGTATCCCAAAATGCGTCATTTTTAGTTCGTTGCATTGTGATTGCTACTGATCAACAAAAATTTTTGGTGCCGATGGTAAGCGACGCCAGTCGCGCTGTCGCGAATGCCCGTTACAAAATTCTCTGAACTACCACATCATGCTACCAAAGAACATAAATGTATAAGAAGGGACAACACGTTACTTTAAGCAACGAGTGAATCTCCAGGGGCATGCTTTCTCTTTTGCTCAAATGAATTTTTTGATTGGCTAGAGTAAGAAAGCATGCCCCTGGAGATTCACTCGTTGCTAATAATAACGTGTTGTCCCTTCTTATACATTTATGTTCTTTGATGCTACTAAACTCATAGGTTCATAAATTTGCTACTGGGTATCAAGAACGGTAAAGAAGAAGATTGCGCCTACCCAAAATGCGTGACGTCACCATAGTAAATGCGTGAAAGTGAGTAAAATTGGAAGAGCGGCCGCAGAACAGCATTGCCAATTTCGTAATTTTTTACCAAAACTGAAATTTTGTTTTATATTAGAACGGGTTTGGTAATTTTATTTTGCAATTTAGAAAGGTTTTAATAAACTTATTTTTTTTTTAGTTTTAAATACTAAGCTACATCTAACAAAGTTTAAACTTTGAACCTTTTTACAATTGCACAAGAAATTTTGGTTATTAACATGGCTCATTAACTAAAAGACTGTCATACCCCAAAAATTTAATTCAACCCTTCAATATCGGCCGTTTAAAGTTGAGTGCTGAGCTTACACTCAGCTTAGGGGTTAGTATATGAGCGACATGTGCATACATATGTATGTGGTTGCACCTTAATGGAGATAAATATTACAAAAAAAAATGTTGAAGGTTTTGACGAGTTAAATGACTTTTGGTAATATTTTTCTGGGTTTGGTAATTTTTTTTTAGAGTTGTGGTATTAAATTGAAATCTTTGTGCAACGTTGTCACTATCTTGACGGCACTCATCTATCAAATCAGAAATGTTTTGAGTAATCATTTTTTTGGCGATGTTTACTTATACAAACTAATGTGTGCTGATGGAGTATTACAATTTTATTTCATAGCTACTTAAAAATCAAACAAAAACGATTTCATTAGTATTGATAAGTTATTTTTTATATGAGAATTTTTTGTTCATATGTATATTCATAAATTTTCTGTTTTAACTCAGTAAAAAATTTAACATTGACTATTCAACTAAAGAGAAAAAACATAACGTTGGCTCAACTCAAAATGGAAGTGATATTATTACAATATTCGCAATGTCGTTCATTTGGAATTTGTTTGTTAACTTTTTTCTATGTATATTGTTGCATATAGTATCTAATTTAAAAGTACATATATTGTTTTTGTCAAATGAACTATAATTTAACAACAAAAAACCAAAAATATTTTGAAGCGATTATATAAATGTTCAGTTCAACATCTAATTTTTGGCTACGCCACTGACATTTTTTTTTTTTGGATTCAGGTGACATTTTAACTTACGATTACTAGGTTTTTCTATTAATTTTTCATATATCTTTCCTGTAATGTTCGCAAAAGTCTTCATCTTCAGAATCAGGCAAAGATTGAACCGTTACTGCTGGTGTAGATTTTTTTGGCCGTCCTCGTTTTGCTGTTGATGCTTTGGATGTCGTGTTTTCTTGTTTTCTTTCTTCTGAATTTTTTGCTTAGATTTTCGTCGTAAATTAGCCACACTCACAGTCGAAGTGATTTCGACCTCGATTAGATCTCTTGGCTGGAGCGCTATACTTTAGTGGTCCAACCAAAGGAATTAGAAAATAAAAAAATTAATATTAAATTAAAATTGATCATCAAACCTTTTTTCCACCAGTTTTGGCGGGTAGCGTGGAAACGAAATTGACTTGTTTTCCATTCGAAGTAGTCGTGGGATCTACGTCTGCCTTTTTCAGCTTTTAAATGTAGCGCGCCAATTTCGACTTATCGATATAATATGATCTACCAACGGATCGGAGCGTTTTTTTGATTGTTTCCTCTTTAATGACTATCACAAAAACATTAACATCGATCGCTGATTTGCGAATCTTACTATACATATAACGCACAAAATAACAATAACAAAAAAATTTAAAAAAATTCATAAGAAACAAGAAATTCATAAAAAATATTTAAAATTGCATAAAACGTTCGAAGTATTTCTAAAATATGCAGAATACGGCTATAAAATTTAAATTTTAATTGGATAGATTATGTAAATAACGTGTCTCATAACCCCCCGAACATAATGTCTCACGACCACTCAATTTCAATATTTTTAGAATGGCCAATGCTTCATGGATACATTGAATTTTTATGCAAATTTCTATTTGGGTATCAGAAGGCTACTTAACGACGAATGTTTTGCACCAATACACTGCATAGAAAAACGCTTGATAAAACTTTTAAACACAAAATTCAAGACGTAGTCAGTAGAGATAGAAAGAATCAGCACCAACGCAATAATAGTCATATAAAAATGACAATGCGAACTGAGCAAGAAGTTTGACAGTCATTGGTAGATGGCGCACTCCTCAATTCAGTGCTATGAGCGTATCTCACGGCCCCACGATCTCCCGTATTATATATATAATTGACACAAATAGTCTTATTATTAAAAAACAACCAAAATTCATATTCTAAATTGCGACAAAAACGGACCTACTGTGTTTTCAGAAAATATACATTTATTCCGGGATTATTCATTTGCATAAATAATTGTCAATCTAATATTTTGAAAGAGTTAGTGAAGTTCCTTTGAGTATTTTTTTAAATGTCGCGGTACATAATGATCATACCACCTTGGAAGAATGAAAATTAGTCATACATCACAATTTACCAGGTGAATAGATAAGTAATGTCGGCTCGAACATTTAGCTGTCGCCCAAGCCTGAACATTTATCGAATGTCATGAAACTTTGACAGTGTGAAGCGTCAACCTTAACTGTCATACCACCAACTCCGGTATAAGAGAGCTTCCAGCACCGTTCATAAGCCCAACTTGCCGCTTCATTAGGGGTATTCGGGATTTGTTGTATTCGTATTAATATTTACTATTGTTACAACGAATTCGGAATTACACAAGTACATCGCGAACACATCCTATTGTAATTCGTGTCATTGTAAAATTTCCCGAACGGCTGATTTAAGAGTTCATATGTATGTGCCACCAACAAATAAACAAAAGTGCGTAAAGGCGAAAAAACGAAAATATTAGATTTTATTACTAATAAATCAAAAAATCAAGTTGCTAAGATAAACGATAAACTTTAATACACACAAATAAATATATATTTATTCGACTAACGTATTTGTAGATGATTTGACGATTCATCTTTTTGGTTGTGATCGGCTGGGAGAAATTTACAAAAGAAAAACCACATTTACTGCAGGGTCCGCCCAATTTATTTGCTTGCACTATTGTATTTGAATTCGAACGTACATTTTACTGTTAGATTTTTACTACATTCGCTACAAAAACCACAGAAACGACGAACACAAATTTCAATGGCAAATACAACAGATCCCGGATATCCCTATTGTATATTGTAAGCATTCGAAAGAGAAATTTGTGCAAATTACTGCTTCGTTGTACTTTACAAGTGAAGTGGTAATGTGTTCAACTCGCTATTTCATTGCCTTTTGCATGCGAAGCAGAACGCCAACCCACTACCCCAAATTAAACATTGAAATTTTCCAAAATAGACATACATATCTATGTAAATCCAGTAAAACATTTATAATTACTTGATTTACAGTTTTTTAAATTTTCATGGCTCTATTTTAGATTTCTTATTTCAAAAACTCGGTCTTCATCCTGCACTCATCTGCGTACAAAATAAAACTAAATAAAGAAACACAATACATAAAATAAACATGTAAAAACCCAAATTTTACAACAATAAATCATTAGCGCGTGCTGTCTACGATAGCTGAAAACGGTACACGCGAACACGTGTTTATATTATTGCTACTCAAGAGTGATATATAACAAGATTACGCAGTCCCAAAAATTTTGACGTCAGTGCTGCAGCTAGTACAGAAGATGGCTGATCGAACAAGTAGAGAATGAGAAAACAGAGTGTTAAGCCACTTTTACATAGATCGGACCATTTAAAGTTTCAGCGTTTCATTCCGATATTTCTTTATATTTTCTTAATATTTGTGAACTTAAGAAAGCAAACTCTAAGCCTTGAACTAAATTAAAGTGCAAGCATGCATATGCAAAGAAAAACACATATAAAAATTAGCAAATACTATCATTTACAATTTCAAGTACTTGAACCATGTGAAACACATGCACGGAAATGGCTTGTTTACAAAAGGGTACCGACGTCACATCTGTCAAGTTCGGCAAAAACCAAAGTAACGGTATCCCAAAATGCGTCATCTTTAGTTCGTTGCATTGTGATTGCTACTGATCAACAACAATTTTTGGTGCCGATGGTAAGCGACGCCAGTCGCGCTGTCGCGAATGCCCGTTACAAAATTCTCTGAATTACCACATCATACTACTAAACTCATAGGTTCATAAATTTGCTACTGGGTATCAATAAAGATATTTGAAATTTTTTTTTATATTAGGTAATTTGGTAATTTTTTTATTTCAATTTAGAAAGTTTTTCAAAGACTTTTTTTAAGTTTTAATAACTAAGCTACTTCTAAAAAATTTAAAACTTTTAACCTTCTTACAATTGCACAAGAAACTTTGGTTATTAACATGGCTCATTAATTAAAAGACTGTCATACCCAAAAATTTAATTAAATTTAACCTATCAATATCGGCCGTTTAAAGTTGAGTGCTGAGCTTACACTCAGCTTAAACGACAAATAAAGTTAAACTTATACTGAAAAACTGGTCTTATACCCGAATTCAGTAACTCAGGCTCATCTCAAGTCTCAAAATGAGCTAGAGATAATTGCATTTCCTGGCTTCCACGTTTTTTACTTTTGCTTGTATTTCAGTTTTTTGTGACCTGCTCATCACCAGATCACAATTTTCAGACTTTATTTTGAGATTAGACGCTTTATTTTGAGTCTAATGGATGCCAACTGGTCTAAAATTGTGACTTTTGTCTCTATTAGAGACTGAGACCGCTTACTGAATGTAGGGGTTAGTATATGAGCGACATGTACATACATATGTATGTGGTTGCACCTTAATGGAGATAAATATTACAAAAAAAAATGTTGAAGGTTTTGGCGAGTTAAACGACTTTTGGTAATATTTTTTTAGAGTTTTGGTATTAAATTGAAATCTTTGTGCAACGCTGTCACTATCTTGACGTTACTCATCTATCAAATCAGAAAAGTTTTGAGTAACGGTACCCCGGAAGGCGCAATCTTCTTCTCTATCATGGGTATGTGACAAACACATGAAATCAAGTTTGATATAAGTGTAGAAATAAATTTAAAGAGGCTTATTTTACACTGGGGGGCTTATACCCTTTTTTGGCGATGTTTACTTATACAAACTAATGTGTGCTGATGGAGTATTAAAATTTTATTTCATAGCTACTTAAAAATCAAACAAAAACGATTGCATTTGTATTGATAAGTTATTTTTTATATGAGAATTTTTTGTTCATATGTATATTCATAAATTTTCTGTTTTCACTCAGTAAAAAATTTAAAATTGACAATTCGTCTAAAGAGAAAAAACATTACGTTGTCTCAACTCAAAATGGAAGTGATATTATTACAATATTCGCAATGTCGTTCATTTGGAATTTGTTTGTTAACTTTTTTTTATGTATATTGTTGCATATAGTATCTAATTTAAAAGTACATATATTGTTTTTGTCAAATGAACTATAATTTAACAACAAAAAACCAAAAATATTTTGAAGCGATTATATAAATGTTCAGTTCAACATCTAATTTTTGGCTACGCCACTGACATTTTTTTTTTTTGGATTCAGGTGACATTTTAACTTACGATTACTAGGTTTTTCTATTAATTTTTCATATATCTTTCCTGTAATGTTCGCAAAAGTCTTCATCTTCAGAATCAGGCAAAGATTGAACCGTTACTGCTGGTGTAGATTTTTTTGGCCGTCCTCGTTTTGCTGTTGATGCTTTGGATGTCGTGTTTTCTTGTTTTCTTTCTTCTGAATTTTTTGCTTAGATTTTCGTCGTAAATTAGCCACACTCACAGTCGAAGTGATTTCGACCTCGATTAGATCTCTTGGCTGGAGCGCTATACTTTAGTGGTCCAACCAAAGGAATTAGAAAATAAAAAAATTAATATTAAATTAAAATTGATCATCAAACCTTTTTTCCACCAGTTTTGGCGGGTAGCGTGGAAAAGAAATTGACTTGTTTTCCATTCGAAGTAGTCGTGGGATCTACGTCTGCCTTTTTCAGCTTTTAAATGTAGCGCGCCAATTTCGACTTATCGATATAATATGATCTACCAACGGATCGGAGCGTTTTTTTGATTGTTTCCTCTTTAATGACTATCACAAAAACATTAACATCGATCGCTGATTTGCGAATCTTACTATACATATAACGCACAAAATAACAATAACAAAAAAATTTAAAAAAATTCATAAGAAACAAGAAATTCATAAAAAATATTTAAAATTGCATAAAACGTTCGAAGTATTTCTAAAATATGCAGAATACGGCTATAAAATTTAAATTTTAATTGGATAGATTATGTAAATAACGTGTCTCATAACCCCCCGAACATAATGTCTCACGACCACTCAATTTCAATATTTTTAGAATGGCCAATGCTTCATGGATACATTGAATTTTTATGCAAATTTCTATTTGGGTATCAGAAGGCTACTTAACGACGAATGTTTTGCACCAATACACTGCATAGAAAAACGCTTGATAAAACTTTTAAACACAAAATTCAAGACGTAGTCAGTAGAGATAGAAAGAATCAGCACCAACGCAATAATAGTCATATAAAAATGACAATGCGAACTGAGCAAGAAGTTTGACAGTCATTGGTAGATGGCGCACTCCTCAATTCAGTGCTATGAGCGTATCTCACGGCCCCACGATCTCCCGTATTATATATATAATTGACACAAATAGTCTTATTATTAAAAAACAACCAAAATTCATATTCTAAATTGCGACAAAAACGGACCTACTGTGTTTTCAGAAAATATACATTTATTCCGGGATTATTCATTTGCATAAATAATTGTCAATCTAATATTTTGAAAGAGTTAGTGAAGTTCCTTTGAGTATTTTTTTAAATGTCGCGGTACATAATGATCATACCACCTTGGAAGAATGAAAATTAGTCATACATCACAATTTACCAGGTGAATAGATAAGTAATGTCGGCTCGAACATTTAGCTGTCGCCCAAGCCTGAACATTTATCGAATGTCATGAAACTTTGACAGTGTGAAGCGTCAACCTTAACTGTCATACCACCAACTCCGGTATAAGAGAGCTTCCAGCACCGTTCATAAGCCCAACTTGCCGCTTCATTAGGGGTATTCGGGATTTGTTGTATTCGTATTAATATTTACTATTGTTACAACGAATTCGGAATTACACAAGTACATCGCGAACACATCCTATTGTAATTCGTGTCATTGTAAAATTTCCCGAACGGCTGATTTAAGAGTTCATATGTATGTGCCACCAACAAATAAACAAAAGTGCGTAAAGGCGAAAAAACGAAAATATTAGATTTTATTACTAATAAATCAAAAAATCAAGTTGCTAAGATAAAC
Source organism: Philophylla caesio (assembly GCA_963971545.1). NCBI lineage: Eukaryota > Metazoa > Arthropoda > Insecta > Diptera > Tephritidae > Philophylla > Philophylla caesio. The sequence continues at coordinate 33,654,753 of OZ020605.1, read as the reverse complement.
GATAAACTTTAATACACACAAATAAATATATATTTATTCGACTAACGTATTTGTAGATGATTTGACGATTCATCTTTTTGGTTGTGATCGGCTGGGAGAAATTTACAAAAGAAAAACCACATTTACTGCAGGGTCCGCCCAATTTATTTGCTTGCACTATTGTATTTGAATTCGAACGTACATTTTACTGTTAGATTTTTACTACATTCGCTACAAAAACCACAGAAACGACGAACACAAATTTCAATGGCAAATACAACAGATCCCGGATATCCCTATTGTATATTGTAAGCATTCGAAAGAGAAATTTGTGCAAATTACTGCTTCGTTGTACTTTACAAGTGAAGTGGTAATGTGTTCAACTCGCTATTTCATTGCCTTTTGCATGCGAAGCAGAACGCCAACCCACTACCCCAAATTAAACATTGAAATTTTCCAAAATAGACATACATATCTATGTAAATCCAGTAAAACATTTATAATTACTTGATTTACAGTTTTTTAAATTTTCATGGCTCTATTTTAGATTTCTTATTTCAAAAACTCGGTCTTCATCCTGCACTCATCTGCGTACAAAATAAAACTAAATAAAGAAACACAATACATAAAATAAACATGTAAAAACCCAAATTTTACAACAATAAATCATTAGCGCGTGCTGTCTACGATAGCTGAAAACGGTACACGCGAACACGTGTTTATATTATTGCTACTCAAGAGTGATATATAACAAGATTACGCAGTCCCAAAAATTTTGACGTCAGTGCTGCAGCTAGTACAGAAGATGGCTGATCGAACAAGTAGAGAATGAGAAAACAGAGTGTTAAGCCACTTTTACATAGATCGGACCATTTAAAGTTTCAGCGTTTCATTCCGATATTTCTTTATATTTTCTTAATATTTGTGAACTTAAGAAAGCAAACTCTAAGCCTTGAACTAAATTAAAGTGCAAGCATGCATATGCAAAGAAAAACACATATAAAAATTAGCAAATACTATCATTTACAATTTCAAGTACTTGAACCATGTGAAACACATGCACGGAAATGGCTTGTTTACAAAAGGGTACCGACGTCACATCTGTCAAGTTCGGCAAAAACCAAAGTAACGGTATCCCAAAATGCGTCATCTTTAGTTCGTTGCATTGTGATTGCTACTGATCAACAACAATTTTTGGTGCCGATGGTAAGCGACGCCAGTCGCGCTGTCGCGAATGCCCGTTACAAAATTCTCTGAATTACCACATCATACTACTAAACTCATAGGTTCATAAATTTGCTACTGGGTATCAATAAAGATATTTGAAATTTTTTTTTATATTAGGTAATTTGGTAATTTTTTTATTTCAATTTAGAAAGTTTTTCAAAGACTTTTTTTAAGTTTTAATAACTAAGCTACTTCTAAAAAATTTAAAACTTTTAACCTTCTTACAATTGCACAAGAAACTTTGGTTATTAACATGGCTCATTAATTAAAAGACTGTCATACCCAAAAATTTAATTAAATTTAACCTATCAATATCGGCCGTTTAAAGTTGAGTGCTGAGCTTACACTCAGCTTAAACGACAAATAAAGTTAAACTTGTTCTGAAAAACTGGTCTTATACCCAAATTCAGTAACTCAGTCTTATCTCAAGTCTCAAAATGAGCTAGAGATAATTGCTTTTCCTGGCTTTCACGTTTTTTACTTTTGCTTGTATATCAGTTTTTTGTGACCTGCTCATCACCAGATCACAATTTTGAGACTTTATTGTGAGATAAGACGCTTTATTTTGAGTCTAATGGATGCCAACTGGTCTAAAATTGTGACTTTTGTCTCTATTAGAGACTGAGACCGCTTACTGAATGTAGGGGTTAGTATATGAGCGACATGTACATACATATGTATGTGGTTGCACCTTAATGGAGATAAATATTACAAAAAAAAATGTTGAAGGTTTTGGCGAGTTAAACGACTTTTGGTAATATTTTTTTAGAGTTTTGGTATTAAATTGAAATCTTTGTGCAACGCTGTCACTATCTTGACGTTACTCATCTATCAAATCAGAAAAGTTTTGAGTAACGGTACCCCGGAAGGCGCAATCTTCTTCTCTATCATGGGTATGTGACAAACACATGAAATCAAGTTTGATATAAGTGTAGAAATAAATTTAAAGAGGCTTATTTTACACTGGGGGGCTTATACCCTTTTTTGGCGATGTTTACTTATACAAACTAATGTGTGCTGATGGAGTATTAAAATTTTATTTCATAGCTACTTAAAAATCAAACAAAAACGATTGCATTTGTATTGATAAGTTATTTTTTATATGTAAATTTGTTGTTCATATGTATATTCATAAATTTTCTGTTTTCACTCAGTAAAAAATTTAACATTGACTACTCAACTAAAGAGAAAAAACATTACGTTGGCTCAACTCAAAATGGAAGTGATATTTTTTACAATATTCGCAATGTCGTTCATTTGGAATTTGTTTGTTAAGTTTTTTCTATGCATATAGTTGCATATAGTATCTAATTTAAAAGTACATATATTGTTTTTGTCAAATGAACTATAATTTAACAACAAAAAACCAAAAATATTTTGAAGCGATTATATAAATGTTCAGTTCAACAACTAATTTTTGGCTACGCCACTGAAATTTTTTTTTTGGATTCAGGTGACATTTTAACTTACGATTACTAGGTTTTTCTATTAATTTTTTATATATCTTTCCTGTAATGATTGCTGACTGCAATGTGCATACTGCCAATATATAGTTACAGGGGAAGAATGATGCAAAAGTCTTCATCTTCAGAATTAGGCAAAGATTGAACCGTTACTGCTGGTGTAGATTTTTTTGGCCGTCCTCGTTTTGCTGTTGATGCTTTGGATGTCGTTTTTCCTTGTTTTCTTTCTTCTGCATTTTTTGCTTAGCTTTTCGTCGTAAATTAGCCACACTCACAGTCGAAACGATTTCGACTTCGATTAGATCTCTTGGCTGGAGGTCTATACTTTAAAGGTCCAACCAAAGGAACTAGATAATAAAAAAATTAATATTAAATTAAAATTTTTCCTTTTTTCCACCAGTTTTGGCGAGTAGCGTGGAAACGAAATTGACTAGTTTTCCATTCGAAGTAGTCCTGGGATCTACGTCTGCCTTTTTCAGCTTTGAAATGTAGCGCGCCAATTTCGACTTATCGATATAACATGATCTACCAACGGATCGGAGCGTTTTTTTGATTGTTACCTCTTTAACCCTATTCGTACCACGTAGTGACTTTGAGTCACTTTTTAAATTTAAACTGGTGTACTTGTTGTAATATTTTTCAATTTTGGGCAAGATTTTATGTATTCGTTCAATCATAATTCACCTTTGAAAAAATCCATAATTCATAATTAAATTATTTTTTTAGATATTTGTTAAAATAAATTTATGTTTATAGCTGCGCAAAGTACCACGTAGTGACTTACAGTCACTGTATGAAATTATTGTTTTGATAAAGATAACGGATCAACATGTGCAAAAGATAACGGATCAACATGTACAAAAGTTGAGTTCTTCATAATTTGTAAAGCTGATGTTTTTATTACATATTTATTTAATTTCTTCTTGTATCAATCACAACAGAGAAAAAATCAGTTACATTTGTCTTTCGTAGCAGCAGGTTGTATTATTTGGCGCAGTTGATGTTTATGTAAAGAAAATTTGGTACAGTTATATGTTACATACTTGAAATTTTTAATTACTAAAGGTTTGTGTTGCAAACTTATATTGTTTCTAGTCTGTAGTTTAACTATAAAATTATTGAAATATTTAGAAAAATGGCAAAGAGGAGAGGATTGGCAGAAATGGAAATTCGCGCAGCTCTATCAAATAGTGATGATGAGAGTAGTGATACTGAGGCAGAATGTGCAGTAATTGTTGACGACTTGGAAGATGTAGTGTCTTCTGATAGCGAAGAGGACTGCTGTGAAACTGTTTCTGAAGTGGATGATGAAATGTGTGTATCAGATACTGAAGAAGTGGAATCTCTTGTAAATGTTTTTGTTGGTAAAGACGGGACTGAGTGGAGTGAACTTCCAAATATTACCGGGAAGACACCTTCTCACAACATAGTGACAGGAAGCGTAAACAAAGTAATGTTGCCGCCAGGCAAACACATTCAATCTCCATCGGATGGGTTTTCCTTATTTTTTGACAATGAAGTTCTAAAAATTATTGTTGATTGCACAAATATAAATGCTACTGAACACCTGCAACAAAAATGGAAGCAAACTGATGAAATTGAGATGCGCGCCTTTATAGGCCTACTGATTGATGCAGGAATCCGAAAAAATGGAATAAGTGACTACAAAGAGTTTTGGGATCCTTTATATGGAAGTTTACTTTTTCGAGCTTGCATGTCAAAAACCAGGTTCTCTGACTTATCGCGCTACTTACGATTTGATGAAAAAGCAACAAGAAATTCTCGTAGAGCGGGAGATAAATTTGCTGCTATACGAGATATTTGGGACATCATTATAAAAAACTTCAGAAAATATTATATGCCTGGTGTTAATTTGACAATCGATGAACAGCTCGTTCTCTTTCGAGGTCGTGTTTCATTTCGACAATATATGCCTGCAAAGCCAGACAAGTATGGAATGAAAATTTGGTGGATATGTGACAGTGAGATGAGTTATCCATTGCATGGAATACCTTATTTGGGTAAGGAAGGCGCTAATAGACAGACAAATTTGGCGCAGAATGTTGTCAAACAGCTTTGTGAATTTTATGAGGGTACAAATCGAAACATTACTTTTGACAATTTTTTTACCAGTTTTGATTTATCGCTCGATCTTTTATCAAAGCGTCTTACATGTGTTGGAACTCTTCGAAAGAACAAAACATGCATTCCTTCAAATTTTCTGCCTTCCCGGCAACGAGAAGTAGGAAGCAACCTTTTTGGCTTTCGAAAGAACATGACTCTAGTAAGCTTTGTCCCAAAAAAAAATAAAGCGGTTCTCTTGCTCTCGTCGATGCACCACACTGCCGATATTGACGCAGAGACAAAAAAATGGGAAATAAATTTGTATTATAATGCCACTAAAGGCGGCGTAGATACGTTTGATCAATTGTGCCATGCTTTTACAAGCAAAAGAAAAACTCGCAGATGGCCTCTAGCTCATTTTTACAATTTGATAGACGCGGCTGGTATAGCATCCAAAGTAATTTGGTTGTCCTTATATCCAAAATGGAATGATTCAAAAAAAGGCACTCGCCGCAAATTATTTTTAAAAGATTTGTCCAGGGAATTAATTATGCCAAACATCGAAAGAAGAAGTTTAAGCCGATTGTCAAATGCTAATAAAGCAGTTATCACTGACACTATATCAACATCATTATCCCCCAATATGTGTTTACCGCCTCCATCCAAAACAGTTCGCCGTCGATGTCACTTATGCCCCTACAAAAAATGCAGGGTTTCTATGCAATGTTGCCAAATTTGCACCAAAAATGTTTGCAATGAACACTCGCAAAAGGCTATAACATGCGTCAGTTGTGTGCAAAATAATTAGTAGTTTAATATTAATTATGAATTCGTTTCTTTTATATGTATATGTAAGGGCCAATTTATTCACTCTCCATTAAAACTTAATGCTCCATTAGAAATGTCAAATTGTATGAAAATTCCAATTTTAATGGAGCATTAAGTTTTAATGGAGAGTGAATAAATTGGCCCTAAATATCTTTGCATTTTATGTTTGTTATAATTAATTACTTTAACCATTGAAATAAAACCAATTGAATAATACTTAAGCCGTTTTATTCATACGAGTGACTCTAAGTCACTACGTGGTACTCTACGTCCGCACAAGCACGTGGTACGAATAGGGTTAATGACTATCACAAAAACATTAACATCGATCGCTGATTTGCGAAACTTACTATACTTATGACGCACCATAATAACTAAAAAATTTAAAAAAAAATCATAAGAAACAAGGAATTCATAAAAAATATTAAAAATTGCATAAAACGTTCGAAGTATTTCTAAAATATGCAGAATACGGCTATAAAATTTAAATTTTAATTGGATAGATTTTGTAAATAACGTGTCTCATAACCCCCCGAACATATTGTTTCACGACCACTCAATTTCAATATTTTTAGAATGGCCAATGCTTCATGGAAACATTGAATTTTTATGCAAATTTCTATTTGGGTATCAGAAGGCTACTTACCGACGAATGTTCTGCACCAATACACTTTGGTGAAATGGTTGAAAATATGTGTAAAAATACTGCATTGAAAAACGCTTGATAAAACTTTTAAACACAAAATTCAAGACGTAGTCAGTAGAGATAGAAAGAACCAGCACCAACGCAATAAAAGTCATATAAAAATGACAATGCGAACTGAGCAAGAAGTTTTACAGTCATTGGTAGATGGCGCACTCCTCAATTCAGTGCTTTGAGCGTATCTCACGACCCCAGATCTGCCGTATTACATATATAATTGACACAAATAGTCTTATTATTAAAAAACAACCAAAATTCATATTCTAAATTGCAAAAAAATAAACGCTTGCGGCAAACACGGACCTACTGTGTTTTCAGGAAATATACTGTAAGGAAGTCCTTTTCGTGTCCCACGACTTCGTGTCTAGAGCTGGGGTATACTCGCCGTTCCCAGGGTCCACTCACAATAATATTTGTATTTGGTTGGGACAAATTCACCTTTTATTCAACGTCCCTCTGACGTACATATATGTACCTTAATTGTAACCCTGTAATCTATACTTTCTCCTAGTGCACTTGCGCACGAGATTGTGTGGCGTGGTGGTGTCTCCTTAATGGGCTTTGCCTGTCGTAGCGCCTTACGTGATACGGTATGGTGTAGTCGTCCGTCGATCAGCGGTTGGCTGACACGCGACCGTTGGACGACCTGTCGTTGCGTGAGTGGCTGCTGGATAAGCGCCTGCCGGGTGAGCGGCTTTCGGATGCGTTGCGGTTGTGTGAGCGTCTGTTGGGCAAGCGGCTGTTGCGTGAGCGGCTGTCAGCCACGCTGCGGTCGGTGAGCGTCTGCTGGGACGAGCGGCTGTTAAGTGAGCGGCTGTCGGATACGCTGCGGATGGTGAGCGTCTGCTGGGACGAGCGGCTGTTGCGTAAGCGGCTGTCTAGAATGTTCGCGCTTATACTTGCTGGTTGGCTGTTGTTGTGCTCGTTCTGTGCTAGCGGCGTAGATATGTATGTGCCGGTGGCGTGGTTATGCCGTTGCTCTAAATATTCTCACTTTCTGTTGGTTGCCTGTTGTTGTGCTCGCTCTGTGCTAGCGGTGTAAATATGTATTTCGTAGTGGCGTGGTTATGCCGTTGGTTTACATATTCCCCCGTCTGTTGTTTTGGTTAGGCTGTACCTTTGCTACGTTTTATGTGGGTACAGCGGCTGTTGGTAAATGTTAGGGTGGTGTGTGAAAAGGTGTTGGCCAAATTCCACCGGGACATTTGGTCTTCACACTCCCCCCTTACTCCGGTAATGGTGACTATCTCCTTGGTCGGACGTTTGCCGCCCATTGGTACACGACTACACGGTACGAGTGAGTGGCAAACCGGAGGCGTTTGTGTCCCCCACCTTTCTGTAGGGATTCCCAGCTGTACCTCACCCTCTCGGTGATTTCGGGGAACATGGTTAGCATGGGACCGCCGAATTCGCGTGCTGGAATGTCGATTCCCTCTATTGGGACTTCTGGCACTTCCTCTGTTGGTATGGTTGATGGTGGGCGTTGTGGTTCCTGATTGTCTGCTGTGGGCGGTACCTCTGTATGGAAGGCTCATAGTATCTGTGAGCGTTTTTGGGTGGCCATGTCCGCGGTAAATGGGTGTCGGATGAACCCAGGTGCCCCTTCTCTACTCCCGATGATCCGCATGACTCGTTCTGTTGTTTCCATTACATATATACCACAGTCGTGGTGATTTTGCTGCTGTGGTACGTCCAGGAGTAAGTCGGGTGCCTCAAAATCCGTCTGCCCTGTTCGTTCCTTGTATTCCCATTACAAGAATCCCCGCCAGGCGTGTGTTGCGTGTGTTACGTTTCCCCGGTTCCAGGAGTCCGCTATCCAAATGTAGTATTGGCAGAAGCATTCTGTGTCGGTAACGTGGTAAGTCGTTTCTTGGTTGGCGAGCGCCAAGAGATACCAGTGGTTGCAGGTGTTGTGCGGTGCGAGTACCACTCGTTGCCCGAAGAGGTCAATTTTCCGAAGCCAACGGTGGATGCGCCGGTAGCTTTCCTCCTGGTCCCACGTGTCTGCCAATTGCCAGACTACAAAAGGGCTGAGAATGGTTGCTCTCTGGCCGAATTCGTGCTCTGGGCTTCTATGATGGAGTCCGTAATCCATCGTGGTCCTGCTAGTGCGTGTAGGTCCGCTCTGTTAAGGGTGATTCCGCCCTGGCCTGACGGATAGATCACAGGAGCCTCGATTTCTTCTGGCGGTGGCGTTTCCTCGTCCGAGGTAATCCCGATGGTGCTGCCTGCTGGCGTGGTCGTTGATGTTGTTGCCTCAGATGGCGACTGGGCCGAACTGTTGCTGGATGTGCTCCCGTAGGTAGAGCCGGTGTTGTCGTCTGTTGTGTCCTTCGGTGGCGTGGTTTCACGTACTGCTACTCGTCGTGCTAGACAACGTGTTGGTCCTGGGATTCCAGCTGGCTGTTGTGCGTCCCGATGGTGGACGGCTTGGCTGCGCATGCAATGATGCGGCGTCGGTGTGCGCAATGGTGGCGCCTCTGGCTCCAGCTTGGGTCAGTGGGCCCGTTACGAATACTGTTGCGGTGCGTCCCGATGGCGGACGGCTTGGTTGTGCATGTAGTGACGCGGCGTGCGTGGCTTCGGCACGTACCGTTGCGGCACTTCGGACCCCAGCGGGGGTCGTCGGTCCTAGCAGCACTGTCCGTGGCCTCTTTGCCTGTTCCTCCTCTACTCGCTCTCGCATCCTCTTGGCGCTGGCGTCGAATTTATTTTCACTTGTTTTTTGCATGGCGTACTATTTAATTCTGCGCTATTGACGTGTTCTTCGCTTGGTGGTTAACTATTGATTGATCCGTGATGCCAAAATAATTGTGTGTCTACCAATTGTACTGGAAAAAAAATTTTGGTGTCTGCTTCTATGCATTGAAATGTATTTCCGTTTATGGTGCCTCCAGAGTGGTGTCCTCCCCCCGTCGGGTTTTCGCAATTGTACGATTACTGGCGACACGTACTTTATTATTTGGTACGGGCCGTCGTATTTTGGAGCCAGCTTTGCCGCGAAGCTGTCTGTGGCCTTGGACAGGTTGTGCTCCTTGGTGAGGACTAGGTCGCCGACTTCTGGGTTCCACTTCCTACGCCGTAAATTGTAGTGTCGTGCTTGGTCTGTTGCAGCCCGCTCGATTTGCCCTTTCTGTCGGGTTTTCTTGCGGAGTGTATGGCGCCGTAAACTGTTGGCGTATTCCCATCTCCTGGAGGTATCGTTGTCACAGGTTGCTTGTGAACTGGACGCCGTTGTCCGAGATCAGTATCTTGGGAACCCCGAATCGTGCGAGGATACGCTCCCGAAAGGCGCGACGGAGCCCCTCGGCGGTCGCTCGTCTCGTGGGGACTAGTTCCACCCATTTGCTGAAACGGTCGAAGAAGACGAGTAGCATGGCATTTCCGTGCGTAGATCGCGGTAGCGGTCCAACGAAATCGGCGCAGACCGTTGAAAACGGCTTTTGGGCTATCTGCGACAACATCATGCCGGCGGGTTTTTGTTGTCCTCCCTTGTATTTCTGGCAGGAATCGCACTGGCGTACGTAGCGGCTGATGTCGCGGAACATTCCGGGCCAGTAATATCGGTTGGCGATCCGGGCCACTGTCCGGCGGATGCCCATGTGTCCGGCACTGGGCATGTCATGATTCTCCTGTAAAACCCGCTGCCGTAAGGGGGTTGGTACACATAGCTTCCAGGGTACTGCCTCCTCATCCTGGGACCTGCAAGGGATATGGCGGTATATCTGACCGTCCATCATTGTGTAGTCGGCGTACTTCTCGGTCTTACTCTTGATTTCGGCGATGCGTTTGTGCCACCAGTTGCCCTTTGGTTCCAATGTCGTGGCCTGACGTAGTGTGTCCAGTGGTTGTCGGGACAATGCGTCCGCCACCAGGTTTAATTTTCCCCGGCGGTACTCGATGTCGAAGGAGTATTGCTGCAGCTCCAAGGCCCACCGTGCTATGCGTCTGGAAGGGCTCTCGATGGAGTTGAGCCACTTCAGGGACCATCGCCAATGCGAAGGCATGTGGTTCCATTTCCGGGCCGATAACCTGGTCGAGTGCCCTTTGAAAAGTGGCGGGCGCAGAGTGTAGGCCAAATGGCATAACGCGCCATTGGAATAAGCCGCGGCCCGGAACCGTGAATGCCGAGTACGGGCGACTATTTTTCTCCAGGGGCACCTGCCAGTAACCATTCTTGAGGTCCAAGCTGCTGATGTACTTGGCTCTTCGTAGCTTGTCCAGGATGTGTTGTATCCTTGGCAAGGGGTATGCGTCAGGTACTGACCGGGCGTTGAGTTGCCGGTAGTCCACGCATAGACGCCACTTGCTATTCTTCTTTCGTGCTAGCACAATCGGTGCGCTGTGGGGGCTGCAGGAAGGTTCGATGCATCCTTTCGCGAGGAGCTCGTCGATCTCTTTGTTGATGATGGCCTGCATCGCCGGGTTGCGGGGAAAATACCGCTGCTTGATGGGGCGATCGTCGGTCATGGTAATTCGATGTTCGGCCACTGTGGTGACGCCGTTCAACGATTCAAACTTCAGGAGTTCCTCCGCCAGGAACTCGCGTATGCGGGCTGCTTCGTCCTGGTGGTCAGTCGGTTGCTGATACGAGGGACTGGGCTCACTGTTCTGGGTCTTCAGGCATCCATGGTCGATCCTTGAGACCCGTTCGTCGGTGGGTGCGGCTGTGATTGCCTTTGGGCGTTTGCTCTTCCCGCCGCCAGATCAACTGTGGTAAGTTAACGCCAGTGGTCGGGCGTCGTCTATGGCTTGTGCGACGTTGAAGGTCGCCGACTGGCGGGGTTTAGGTGGCTCTGTTAGCGTGATTTGGTGCCCACCGCAGGATACTATCGTCCCCATGTTGCCCAATGCGTCAAGACCGAGGATAACGTCGTCTATAGCTCCGGGCATGACGTTTAGTACTGCTTGGTGAACTTCGTGCCCAAGGCGTACTTCGGTCCGGACGGCGTGGAAGATCTTGCTTGTGGTGCCATCGGCCATTAAAATTTCGATGGCCACCGCTACCTTCGTGCCGCTCCCCGAACTCATAATACGCGCTGCCAAGTTGACTGACACGAAGCTTTTTGAGGCCCCCGTATCGATGACGGCCTCGGTTGGTTCGTCGCCAAGCTGCACTAGTGCATACAACCGGCCGTGCTCTTGACGCATTGTTACTGGTTGTTCGGCGCCGGGTGCTGTCGGTCCACCGCGCCTTGTCCTTGGTGGGGCCCTCTGTCGTTTCCCTGCCGCTGGCGACAGCAGTCTACTGTCCGAATGTGATTTCTGCCGCACTCCCAGCAAAACAAATTACGTGGGTTGGGGCATCTATTTGCATAATGTCCCCCCTGGCCACAATTCCTGCAGACGTTGGGGTTGAAGGAACGGGCTGCTGGTGTAGGGGGGCGTGGTCTGTTCGTCTCTGTACTCGCTGTCTGGTTTGGCTGGTGTCGACCAGGACGCGTTGGTGACAGGTGACGACGCGATTGCTCGTCCTGTGTTGGCTGTGCTTGCGGTTGCTGCTCGAGGACTTGTCTTGCTGCTTCGCGGCGTAGCATTTCGGGTGCTCGACGGGATCGGTCGTGGATACCCTCGAAGTCCTCTGCCAGGACGATGAGGTCACCCAGGGTCTGGAAATCCCGACGCCGGATGTATAACAAATAGTCGGGGTGACTATTTCGAAAAATCCGTTCTAGCCGCTGCTCGTGGCTGTATCCTGTGTGTCGCATTAGATTTTGTAGCGCGATCACGTAATCTTTGTACTTTTCGCGCGCGTATTGTTTGCGCTGACGTATGTCGTCCTCCAGGCGCCGGCAGGAAGAATCGCAAAAAGTCCTGTTTGAAGCTTGTCCAGTCTCGCCAGTGCTCGTTGTTGTTACGGAACCACTGGAGGGCCTTGTCGCGCAGTAGATCTGGCATGGTCCTTGGCAAAAGGTCTATGTTTATTGTGTAAACCTCCGCCAGCTTCTCTAACCGTTCCACGAATTCTAGTGGCTCGCGTCGGCCGTCATAATGTACGGACCATTTCCGTACCTGGTCTATGATGGGTGCGAACGTTGGCACAGTTACTTGGTTAGAGTTGGGCACTGTGCCTCCGCCGGGCATGGTAAACGTCACTGGCAGAGTCCGATGGAGCTTTCTGATATCCCGGGCTGGTATTTCGCCTCCAGCGCCAAGAGATTCGCGTGGACGTCTGCGTCACTGATTGCTTTAGACGCAAATGCAGCGATGCGTTTCCGGATCTCGTGGCTACTGCCCAAATGGTCCAGTCCAAGCTCCTGCGCGATGGCCCCCAGCTGCTCCTTGGAAAGGTTGTCCAGCCACGTGGTTGTTATTGCGTCTGTCATTTTATTTTATTTTTTATTTTATTTATTTATTTATTTTTTTTTTTTTTTTCCTCTTTTTTTTTGAGGTTAAGGTGTATATGTATTTGGCGAATAAAAAGTGAAATGTCCCTGCTCGGGCGCCAATTGTAAGGAAGTCCTTTGCGTGTCCCACGACTTCGTGTCTAGTGCAGGGGTATACTCGCCGTTCCCAGGGTCCACTCACAATAATATTTGTATTTGGTTGGGACAAATTCACCTTTTATTCAACGTATCTCTGACGTACATATATGTACCTTAATTGTAACCCCTAAATCTATACTTTCTCCTAGTGTACTTGCGCACGAGATTGTGTGGCGTGGTGGTGTCTCCTCAATGGGCTTTGCCTGTCGCAGCGCCTTACGTGATACGGTATGGTGTAGTCGTCCGTCGATCAGCGGTTGGCTGACACGCGACCGTTGGACGACCTGTCGTTGCGTGAGTGGCTGCTGGATAAGCGCCTGCTGGGTGAGCGGCTTTCGGATGCGTTGCGGTTGGACGAGCGGCTGTTGGACGAGCGGCTGTTGGGCAAGCGGCTGTTGCGAGAGTGGCTACTGGATAAGCGCCTGCTGGGTGAGCGGCTTTCGGATGCGTTGCGTTTGGGTGAGCGTCTGTTGGGCAAGCGGCTGTCAGTCACGCTGCGGTCGGTGAGCGTCTGCTGGGACGAGCGGCTGTCATATACGCTGTGGTCGGAGAGCGTCTGCTGGAACGAGCGGCTATTGAGTGAGCGGCTGTCGTATACGCTGTGCTCGGTGAGCGTCTGCTGGAACGAGCGGCTATTACGTAAGCGGCTGTTGGATACTCCCGGGGGCCGTAGCACGCTTCGTGGTGCTGTACGGTACTGAGCGATCGGGTGTCGCTGATGCGCGGGTTGCGAGAGTGACGGTGTGGGTTTTTCTAGGCGACACGTTCTAAGGCAAGAAACTGAACCTGATAATAGAACCTCTGAACAGTTCCTTGCTTAGCCCGCGGCTTTTTGCTTCTTGATGAGGAGTTCCGCCTGATAATAGAACCTCTACGTTACTCACACTTTTCAGAAGCAATGTACTGCCCACACGCGTAGCTCCGTGCAGACTGAATATTTCCTCGTGTGTGCTGCCTTTTATAGCCGTTGTGGCGTATGTTGCGAAAGTCTTGGCTACATGTTGCCGTTGAGACTGTATTGCGGCAACTTGTTGCTGCACCTTGCTGTTCTAGAATGTTCGCGCTTATACTTGCTGGTTGGCTGTTGTTGTGCTCGTTCTGTGCTAGCGGCGTAGATATGTATGTGCCGGTGGCGTGGTTATGCCGTTGCTCTGAATATTCGCACTTTCTGTTGGTTGCCTGTTGTTGTGCTCGCTCTGTGCTAGCGGTGTAAATATGTATTTCGTAGTGGCGTGGTTATGCCGTTGGTTTACATATTCCCCCGTCTGTTGTTTTGGTTAGGCTGTACCTTTGCTACGTTTTATGTGGGTACAGGGGCTGTTGGTAAATGTTAGGGTGGTGTGTGGGCCAAATTCCACCGGGACATTTGGTCTTCACAATACATTTATTCGGGGATTATTCATTTGCACAAATAATTGTCAATCTAATATTTTGAAACAGTTAGTGAAGTTCCTTTGAGTATTTTTTTAAATATCGCGGTACATAATGTACATACCACCTTGGAAGAATGAAAATTAGTCATACATCACCTGGTGAATAGCTAAGTAATGTCGGCTCGAACATTTAGCTGTCGCCCAAGCCTGAACATTTATCGAATGTCATGAAACTTTGACAGTGTCAACCTTAACTGTCATAACACCAACTCCGGTATAAGAGAGCTTCCAGCACCGTTCATAAGCCCATCTTGCCGCTTCATTAGGGGTATTCGGGATTTGTTGTATTCGTATTAATATTTGCTATTGTTACAACGAATTCGGAATTACACAAGTACATCGCGAACACATCCTATTGTAATATCTGTCTTCGTGTCATTGTAAAATTTCCCGAACGGCTGATTTAAGAGTTCATATGTATGTGCCACCAACAATTAAACAAACGTGCGTAAAGGCGAAAAAACGAAAATATTAGATTTTATTACTAATAATTGTAAAAATCAAATTGCTAAGATAAACGATAAACTTTAATGCACACAAATAAATATATATTTATTCGACTAACGTATTTGTAGATGATTCGACGATTCATCTTTTTGGTTGTGATCGGCTGGGAGAAATTTACAAAAGAAAAACCACATTTAGTGCAGGGTCCGCCCATTTTATTTGCTTGCACTATTGTATTTGAATTGGAACGTACATTTTATTGTTAGATTTTTACTACATTTGCTACAAAAACCACAGAAACGACGAACACAAATTACAATGGCAAATACAACAGATCCCGGATATCCCTATTGTATATTGTAAGCATTCGAAAGGAAAATTTGTGCAAATTACTGCTTCGTTGTACTTTACAAGTGAAGTGGTAATGTGTTCAACTCGCTATTTCATTGCCTTTTGCATTCGAAGCAGAACGCCAACCCACTACCCCAAATAAAACATTGAAATTTTCCAAAATAGACATACATATGTAAATCCAGTAAACATTTATAATTACTTGATTTACAGTTTTTTAAATTTTCATTTCTCTATTTTAGATTTCTTATTTCAAAAACTCGGTCTTCATCCTGCACTCATCTGCGTACAAAATAAAACTAAATAAAGAAACACAATACATAAAATAAACATGTAAAAACCCAAATTTTACAACAATAAATCATTAGCGCGTGCTGTCTACGATAGCCGAAAACGGTATACGCGAACACGTGTTTATATTATTGCTACTCAAGAGTGATATATAACAAGATTACGCAGTCCCAAAAATTTTGACGTCCGTGCTGCAGCTAGTACAGAAGATGGCTGATTGAACAAGTAGATAATGAGAAAACAGAGAGTTAAGCCACTTTTACATAGAGCGGACCATTTAAAGTTTCATCGTTTCATTCCGATATTTCTTTATATTTTCTTAATATTTGTGAACTGAAGAAAGCAAACTCTAAGCCTTGAACTAAATTAAAGTGCAAGCATGCATATGCAAAGAAAAAACACATAATAAATTAGCAAATATTATCATTTACAATTTCAAGTACTTGAACCATATGAAACACATGCAAGGAAATGACTTGTTTACAAAGGGTACCGACGTCACATCTGTCAAGTTCGGCAAAAACCAAAGTAACGGTATCCCAAAATACGTCATCTTTAGTTCTTTGCATTGTGATTGCTACTGATCAACAACAATTTTTGGTGCCGATGGTAAGCGACGCCAGTCGCGCTGTCGCGAATGCCCGTTACAAAATTCTCTGAATTACCACATCATACTACTAAACTCATAGGTTCATAAATTCGCTACTGGGTATCAAGAACGATTAAGAAGAAGATTGCGCCTACCCAAAATGCGTGAAGTCACCATAGTGAATGAGTGAAAGTGAGTAAAATTGGAAAAGCGACCGCAGAACAGCATTGCCAATTTCGTAATTTTTTACCAAAACTGAAATTTTTTTTTATATTAGAACGGGTTTGGTACGTTTTTTTTTTTGCAATTTAGAAAGTTTTTAATAGACTTTTTTTTTAAGTTTAAAATACTAAGCTACTTCTAACAAATTTTAAACTTTTAACCTTCTTACAATTGCACAAGAAATTTTGGTTATTAACATGGCTCATTAACTAAAAGACTGTCATACCCCAAAAATTTAATTAAATTCAACCCATCAATATCGGCCGTTTAAAGTTGAGTGCTGAGCTTACACTCAGCTTAAACGACAAATAAAGTTAAACTTGTTCTGAAAAACTGGTCTTATACCCAAATTCAGTAACTCAGTCTTATCTCAAGTCTCAAAATGAGCTAGAGATAATTGCTTTTCCTGGCTTTCACGTTTTTTACTTTTGCTTGTATATCAGTTTTTTGTGACCTGCTCATCACCAGATCACAATTTTGAGACTTTATTGTGAGATAAGACGCTTTATTTTGAGTCTAATGGATGCCAACTGGTCTAAAATTGTGACTTTTGTCTCTATTAGAGACTGAGACCGCTTACTGAATTTAGGGGTTAGTATATGAGCGACATGTACATACATATGTATGTGGTTGCACCTTAATGAAGATAAATATTACAAAAAAAAATGTTGAAGGTTTTGGCGAGTTAAATGACTTTTGGTAATATTTTTCTGGGTTTCTTTGGTATTAAATTGAAATCTTTGTGCAACGCTGTCACATATCTTGACGTCACTCATCTATAAAAAGTTTTGAGTAACGGTATCCTGGAAGGCTCAATCTTCTTCTCTATTTGGGTATGTGACAAACACATAAAATCAAGTTTGACATAACTGTAGAAATAAATTTAAAGAGGATTATTTTACAATGGGGGGCTTATATCCTTTTTGGGCGATGTTTACTTATACAAACTAATGTGTGCTGAAGGAGTATTAAAATTTTATTTCATAGCTACTTAAAAATCAAACAAAAACGATTTCATTTGTATTGATAAGTTATTTTTTATATGTAAATTTGTTGTTCATATGTATATTCATAAATTTTCTGTTTTCACTCAGTAAAAAATTTAACATTGACTACTCAACTAAAGAGAAAAAACATTACGTTGGCTCAACTCAAAATGGAAGTGATATTTTTTACAATATTCGCAATGTCGTTCATTTGGAATTTGTTTGTTAAGTTTTTTCTATGCATATAGTTGCATATAATATCTAATTTAAAAGTACATATATTGTTTTTGTCAAATGAACTATAATTTAACAACAAAAAACCAAAAATATTTTGAAGCGATTATATAAATGTTCAGTTCAACATCTAATTTTTGGCTACGCCACTGACATTTTTTTGGATTCAGGTGACATTTTAACTTACGATTACTAGGTTTTTCTATTAATTTTTTATATATCTTTCCTGTAATGTTTGCTGACTTCACTGTGGATACTGCCAATATATAGTTACAGGGGAAGAATGATGCAAAAGTCTTCATCTTCAGAATCAGGCAAACATTGAACCGTTACTGCTGGTGTAGATTTTTGGCCGTCTTGTTTTGCTGTTGATGCTTTGGCTGTCTTTTTTCCTTTTTTTCTTTCTTCTGCAACTCTTTTGCATTTTTTGCTCAGATTTTCGTCGTAAATTAGCCACATTCACAGTCGAAGTGAAAAAAAGGCTATCCATTGATTTTCGACCTCGATTAGATCTCTTGGCTGGAGGGCTATACTTTAGAGGACTAACCAAAGGAATTAGAAAATAAAAAAATTAATATTAAATTAAAATTGATCATCAAACCTTTTAAACAAAAGTGCGTAAAGGCGAGAAAACGAAAATATTAGATTTTTTTACTAATAATTGTGAAAATCAAATTGCTAAGATAAACGATAAACTTTAATACACACAAATAAATCTCTATTTATTGAACTAACGTATTTGTAGATGATTCGACGAGTCATCTTTTTGTGATCGGCTGGGAGAAATTTACAAAAGAAAAACCACATTTACTGCAGGGTCCGCCCATTTTATTTGCTTGCGCTCTTG
Source organism: Philophylla caesio (assembly GCA_963971545.1). NCBI lineage: Eukaryota > Metazoa > Arthropoda > Insecta > Diptera > Tephritidae > Philophylla > Philophylla caesio. Next base: position 33,636,604 of record OZ020605.1, on the reverse strand, counting down.
TATTTGAAGCGGAACGTGCATTTTATTGTTGGATTTTTACTACATTTGCTACAAAAACCACAGAAACCACGAATACAAATTACAATGGCAAATACAACAGATCCCGAATAACCCTATTGTATATTTAAGCGAAGTGGTATTATTTACAACTTTCTACTTCACTGTAAATTGCATTCGAAAGGGAAATTTGTGCAAATTACTGTTTCGTTTTACTTTACAAGTGAAGTGGTAATGTGTTCAACTCGCTATTTCATTGCCTTTTGCATGCGAAGCAGTACGCCAACCCACTACCCCAAATTAAACATTGAAATTTTCCAAAATAGACTCGGTCTTCGTCCTGCACTCATCTGCGTACAAAATAAAACTAACTAAAGAAACACAATACATAAAATAAACATGTAAAAATTCAAATTTTACAACAATAAATCATTAGCGCGAGCTGTCTACGATAGCCTAAAACGGTAAAGGGTGAAACACATGCAAGGAAATGGCTTGTTTACAAAAGGGTACCGACGTCACATCTGTCAAGTTCGGCAAAAACCAAAGTAACGGTATTCCAAAATGCGTCATCTTTAGTTTGCTGCATTGTGATTGCTACTGATCAACAACAATTTTTGGTGCCGATGGTAAGCGACGCCAGTCGCGCTGTCGCGAATGCCCGTTCCAAAATTCTCTGAATTACCACATCATACTACTAAACTCATAGGTTCATAAATAAAAGAACGATATTTGAAATTTTTTTTTATATTAGGTAATTTGGTAATTTTTTTATTTCAATTTAGAAAGTGTTGAAATAATGTAATTTTAAATACAACCCTGTTTATGTAACAATGCGACTGTTCTTCGCTCTCATGTTCATTTTATGTATACCATGAATTTACTGACTAAATAAACGTTGAACTGTGCAGTATAAAATCGGTGTTTTTACTTTCCGCTGTAGTTTCTTTTATTGGGTAACCACACGAAAATTATCAGGTTATGGGCCCAGGTCACGCTTGGTCTTTTAAAATATAAATTAATTAAGGACTAAAATGAGTGCGATGTACCAGATCGAAAAGCTGGACGAAAAAAATTATGGTTCTTGGTGCGTTCAGATGCGGAGCGTGTAGGTGCATTCTGAGTTATGGAAAGTGGCATCAGGGGAGTCCAAGCGGGAAGCTGTTAGCGGTGAGGAATTGGCGAAGTGGATAGCACAAGATGAAAAGGCTTTGGCCATGATTACAATAAGCGTGAGGCCGTCACAGTTGAACTATTTGCGGATCTGCAAGTTAGCGACAGATGCATGGAAGCGACTTAAAGAAGTGTACCAGCCAAGCGGCCCTGTGAGAAAAGTTGAGCGTCGGGGCGAAGTGTGTGACCAAGTACGACACGAAGTAAACGGTCAACAGGCATTTGTAGCGAAGTGGACGCCGAGCAGCGGCAGAAAGAGAGAAAAAGGTAACAAAAAAGATGTAATCTGCTTTCAAAGTCAATTGCCCAGAAAAGAAAAATGATTCCACGAAACAAAAGCAATGTTCGTTCACTTTACTGGGCGCTACTGATTGTGATTTGTTTGACAGCTCAAACTTGTGACGAACATGAAAAGATGTTTTGTACGTACCGGGTATGAGAGGCAACTTCATACCGGTTGGTCGTGCAGTCGAGACTGGATGCGCAGTCAACTTTGGCAGCGAGTACGCATTAGAGGGCTGCATGAGCACATTCATTTCTTCTGTGAGCCGGATTACACGAATGTGACTGCGGTGCTCATTCAACTCAGGTACTCATGCGATCATAAATATGTGTACTTACAGAGAAAAAAGAGATCAATATGGGTACTCTGCTTATGATTTAAGGGATGTACAATTTTTTCTCTTCGCTACGCTCATTTATAGTCATCGATAATTCATGCATTCACGGCCTGTCCGGGTATTGCACGAATGTGACGAATGTGGCGGACGTTGTGCAGGGAGACGCCACCAAAGGCACATACATACATATGTAAGGCGCAGCTAGCGATGGCTGTTATTATGTGTGTACGTAACAACGCTTAGCATATGCGTTGTTTTCGCTTATGCTTACTACTTTGTTATTAAAGCGGATGGATAACTGATTAGAAATTTCTTTTAACTCATGTTATTTATACAATACTATTATTATTTAAGACTTAAATAATATTGATGTGAATAAAATATTAGTGGACATTTGACTTCATTAAATTATCTAAATAATCCTCAAAGATAATTTGAATATTTAAATATTTTCTGAGTTGTTTTTTTGATATTATTACTTTTCCACAATTCAATGTACATATCGCACCCTAAACCAAAAACCGTCACAACTCAAAATTTTTTAAAATCGTTTTTATCTCATAAACCTATTCCCAGAATACTTCCCAACATGCTCCGAAAATGTCTTCATCGTAACTATCTTATTTACTGGAAAAGAACGCTTAAAATATTACAACCATTTTTACATAAAATTTTTTACTTCTCTTGGATATTAAAAAAAAAAAAAATTTAAATCATTTTTCCACATAATCTAATTCACGGAATACTTCCCCAACTGCTCCAGAAATTTTTTCGTAGTTACTATCTTCTTGTACTGGAAAAGTATGATTATAAAATTATCATCATTATTGTAGAGACTGTTTGTTTTGCCTCTCCTGAACATTTAAGATTTTTTGAGTTGTGACTGTTTTTGGTTTAGGGTGCGATATGTATGTAGGTATTAATCAATTATAATAGTTTTTTGGAATAAATTCGAAATGTCTTATGTATGAATATGTTTTATAATACCATTGAAACTATAGTGCAATTCCATTTTCAAAAATCAGAACCAGAAACTTTATAATTTTTTTTTCAAAGGTATACAGAATATGATATAGGATCACACACAGGAAGGGAATATATGTATGCATGTATGTACATACATACATACAAACATATGTGTTCACAAGCGCAGACGCACACTATGCATACGCACAATACACATGTAGGTACATACATATAAAAAAAAAAAAAAAAAAAAAAAAAAGTTTTAAACCAAAACTTTGAGCTAAACTGGATTAAAACGATCAGAAAAGGTTATCCAGGGACCCAAATAGCGCTGCTTGGCTTACCTCAGCTCGTAGCACAGAAAATCATTGCAGCCAAAAAACTTAAGATTGGATGGTCGGTGTGTCGCATTCGGGAAAAAAGTATTCTGACAAGATGCTACAGATGCTTGGAGTTTGGTCATCAAGCAAAGGCTTGTACAAATGAAGACCGCAGTGGCTGCTGTTTTAAGTGCGGAGAAAAAGGTCATAACGCTAAACAATGCAACAAGACGGCACTATGCATTCTTTGTAAAGCTAGCAATCAGGCGGAAAAAAACCATATTGCTGGGAGCAAACTGTGCCCCTTTTTCCAACGCGCCATACAAAAATCTAAATCAAAAATATGAAGATACTGCAGCTGAATTTGAATCACTGTGAAGCTGCTCAGCAGCTATTGGATCAAACAATAATCGAAGAAAAAATTGACATTGCCATTTTGAGCGAGCAGTATAAGAAGTCTGAGAAAGGAACTTGGATTCCTGATAACAAAGGCAAAGCAGCAATATGGGTATGTGGGCAAAAATGCATTACCGAAAAGCCTTACAGCCATGAGTTCTTTGTAAGGACCAAAATTGACGGTACTTATATATACAGCTGTTATGCACCCCCTAGTCTTAGCCAGCAAGAATTTGAACTTCTGCTGGATAGACTCGTTGAAGATGCGGTTTTGTGCTCTCCCAAAATAATAGCCGGAGATTTTAATGCGTGGGCTCTAGAATGGGGCAGCAGCAGGACAAATCAGCGAGGACGCGCTCTTCTTAAAGCCTTTGCACCATTAGACTTGCTTCTCTTGAATAGAGGAAACAAAAATACTTTCGAAAAAAATGGAAGAGGTTCCATTATCGATATTGCTTTCTGTAGTGAATCAATGATGGCAAAAGTTTCCTGGCAATTAAGCGATATTTACACACATAGCGATCACTTGGCTGTAATAATCGATGTTGATTACATGAGAAGTAGGGCTCGTGGATATGTGAAGAACGACGCAAAGGCCTGGTGCACTAATTCATTTGATCCCGATATGTTTAAGTTGGTACTGGATGGTATGAAAAGCGTAACACAAATGCAGGCCAATGCAGAAAGTCTATCCGATGAACTTTATAAAGTATTAGCTAGGGCTTGTGATGCATCTATGAATAGAAAAGTGCGCAAAAATAGCCGCAACCCTGTTTATTGGTGGAATGCTGAAATCGCAGACTTGCGGTCTGAATGCAACAAAGCCAGAAGAAAATACCAAAGAAACAGATCTGATATTCTGAGAGATGAATTTAAATGCTTGCGTAAACAATTAAAAAATGCAATAAAGGCAAGCAAAAAATCTTGTTTCAAAGAGCTTTGTAGTGAGATTGACGAGTACCCTTGGGGTGGCGCCTATAAAATTGTTATGAAAAAGTTTAAAAGTAGCCAAAAGCAGATGCCAACATGTCCCACTCTGCTCAAGCAAATAGTCGAAACGCTTTTTCCCAAAGATAGCCCCCAAATGAGGCCTGTGAATAACAATACATTGACAATTTGTCCACCTGTTATACAGGATGAAATTCTAGCTGCAGCTGAACGGCTAAAAAACGGCAAGGCTCCGGGACCCGATGGTATACCGAACATTGCCATCAGAGCGGCAGTAGCTGATTCCCCTATGGCCTTCTCACATGTCGTTAATATATGCCTGCAAAATGGCGTTTTCCCGAGGAGGTGGAAAAAGCAGAAGTTAGTGTTGCTTCCAAAGCCCAACAAGCCTCCAGGTGATCCAGGTTCTTACAGACCGCTTTGTATGATAGATTCTTTAGGCAAATTGCTGGAACGTGTAATTTGCGATCGCTTATTGAAACACATTGACACCTATCAATGTTTGTCGGAAGCCCAGTACGGGTTTCGAAAGGGAAGATCCACAGTCGATGCTATTTGTCGCGTCACTGAAATAGCGGAAGAAGCAATATCAGGCAAGCGCTGGAAGTACGGTTCGAAAGAATACTGCGCAGTAGTAACCTTAGACATAAAAAACGCGTTTAACTCATTAAAATGGTCGCACATTATTAATGCATTAAAGGCAATAAATACTCCACCTTATCTTATAAATATAGTAGATAGCTATCTTACTGATAGAGTTCTGTTTTATAATACTGATCTAGGTAGAAATAGATATGACGTCAGCAGAGGAGTTCCCCAAGGCTCAGTTCTCGGCCCAGTTTTGTGGATTATTGCTTACGATGGAGTCCTGCGTCTACCTGTTCCAAAAGGAGTGAAGGTAATCGGATACGCAGATGATATTGCGGTTATCATTGTAGCGAAAGACATAGAAAAAATTCAATTGGCTACGAAAGACACGGCTATATTAATCGATGACTGGCTCAAGACCAAAGGGCTCCAATTGGCAGCTCACAAAACCGAAGGGGTGCTTATAACAAGCAGAAAGAAAAAGGAAACTACACGTCTAGACATCAATGGGTATGTATTCGAAACTATGCCTGCAGTACGGTATTTAGGTGTTATGATAGATGCCAGGCTGTCATTTAAACTACATATAGAAACTGTGACACAAAAAGCCGCAACAGTCCATAGTTCTCTAGCTAGATTAATGGCAAATATAGGTGGACCTGGTCAAAATCGCAGGAAGATGCTAACTAAGGTCACACAATCAGTGGTTATGTACGCGGCCCCTGTATGGGGCCACGCGCTTCAGCATACGTCATATGCAAAAAATGTGAATTCCATATTTCGACTTAGTGCACTACGCGTTTGTAGCGCTTTCCGCACTGTTTCATATGAGGCGGCCTGTGTAATTGCTGGCATAATGCCTGCCGATCTGCTGGCTAACGAAATCCAGCGAACCTATCAGACGGCCCGAGATAAAGGCACAGCCCTCTCAGTACAAGAGACAGCGGCCGAACGCCATAAAAGCCTAACCCAATGGCAACAACGCTGGGCCACGTCGACAAAGGGACGCTGGACTTTCCGACTCATCCCGAGTATCGAGGCTTGGCTAGGCAGATCGCATGGCGAAATAGACTTTTATATGACCCAGGTGCTAAGCGGGCACGGTTGTTTCAGAGAATACTTATGTAAATATGGTCATGATAATACAATGGTTTGTGCCTCGTGTGAGACTGTGGCGGAGAACGCAGAACACATACTGTTTTCTTGTCCTTCGTTTTCATTTGAGCGGGAGAAATTAAGAATCATTATGAAGGTAGATCCAAGGCCAGAAAATCTGATATCCTATATGATTAATGATAAAGCAGTTTGGAATACAGTTAAAAACATCTGTAAAGAGATAATGACTGAGCTCAGAATACGCGAACAACGCCGTCGTTTAGCAACGCGATTAAGTTAGTCCTGAATATGTTTAATCTTTTATTTGCTTGTATCTTTCACAGGTGAAGTCGTAGTAGAACGCTCCTGAACCCCTAATCACCTTACGTGGATGGGGGACTATGGAAACGGCGTCATGGAAGTCAGGCATATTTATGCCATAGCCCCTCCCTGATGAAATGCGTGAGTAGTCCCGGGGAGGTGGCTTCACCAGAGATTCATACGGGCCTCTTGATGGATAGCGCGCTATCCCAACGTCCGTAAAAAAAAAAAAAAAAAAAAAAAAAAAAAAAAAAAACATATGTATATATGAATGTGTGTACATAAATACAAAAGGGATAATCACCAAGTTGAGCAAATGGCCTGGCGCTCAGTAAGTAGGCTGCATATTAGGCGGTTCAAGCTTCATACAAAAAAAATACATGGTGAAAATGTTGAAACGCTTTTTGATTTTATGGTTCCTTTTGATGAAAAATTTATAGAAAAAAAATTTAAGGTGATTCGGATAAGATTTAGAACTGCCTATAGGACATCAAAGTTTGGAGGGTGATATATAAAAAAGAAAAATTACCATCGTTGTCTAAAATCATATGAGTGTTAGCTAATAAATAATATTTATACAATATTTAAAAATAATTTTAGTAATACATAAGTTCCTTTATTTTTTTATTCTTTTGTATTGTTTTACAAAATTATGCTTTTTTTTGGATCAGGAAAGCGTTTACGATGCTCTTCCACAACCTGAAGCAGAAATTGTTTTTCTTTCTCGTCTGTAGTAAGAGACTGATTAAAAGTAGAAGCAAGAGCAATTGCTCTTTCAGCACAGTCATTAACCACTTTCAAAGCCATTACTTTTTTTTTGGCATCATTATAAGATCTGTTATTACTCCACGACTCTACATCTTCATTTAAAAAATTAACATTAATGTCCAAGATTTCAAAGAATGCATTAGAACCAGGACCAATGAAAAAGTCTACTGTCTTATTACTTAGATCTTCAGTACCGGCGTATCGGACAGATCTTATAAAAGGCTTTGAATCAGAATGAATGAATTATTTTAATCGGTCCACCATTAAACGTTTTGTATTCTTATGTACCAACTCAGAAAAAAGGGCAAGTGGCACTAATTCTTCACTTAAATACCATAAATGACGACTGATTGCAGTTTTTGCTGCCTTTGCGATATAACTTTCAGAAGGGTAATATTTAGAAATCGTTCTTATTAAATTTAGATCGTTGACAGGTGCGTCACAAGTGTTTGGGCATTGTATCCATGCTTTAACGTATATAAATACAGCAAATAGGCTGAACTCCAGGCAGGCTTTGCTTTGGAACTTATCAAGAGGAAATTGTTTACGGAAGATGAATAATTTTAAAACGTACAGCATCTTTGACATCCACCGTGCGTGATGAAATGCACCAGGAACACGAAAACGAATACCACGTGGTGGAGTTTCACCCAAGAATATAAGGGTAAGCTCCAAAAATTCGCGATAATCTTCCCTCAATTGCTGACTGTTATGTTTTTTTAACATGTCATTAGCAAAAGTTATCGTCTCTGCTTTCAGTGGTAGTGATTCTTCATTTAAATGGTTTTCAGTACAGGCTTGATACTTATTTTGATTGATTTTTGGCCAGAATTCTCTAAATGAACGGAATAATTTTACTTCAGGGCCAGCAGATCTACCAAATACAGCTATAAAAACATTACTACAAACGACTTCAAGAATGTGGTGACGACATGCTAGCCAAAGCAAATTTTGTTGCAGCTTTTGTTCAAGAAGTATGCATGCTCCTTTTACACGTCCTGTATTAGCGGCAGTTGTATCAAAACTCATTCCGACGATCTTGTTCTTAATATTCCAATTATTAATAACTTGAAAAACGGCGTTTGAAATTTCTTCACCAGTACCTTTGACTATTTTGGGTATTTGAAGTATTTTTTCAGTCTTGAAACCAGAGACAACAATAGCAATTCGCTCCTCTTTAGCTGGCCCACCAGCAATTGCTGGAAGCAATTTTCCGTCAAAATGAATTGTTAGTGTAACATCAGGCGTGAATTCACACTTTATGTTTGAGGCGTGTTCGTATCGAAACTGACTTCTCCATCTACGAATGCTGCTTACCGATAAAATTACCTCAGGAGAGTTCTCTGCATTAATAGTTTGTGTTGCTGCTGCAAGGATAAACGCTGCTTTCCTATAAATAAAATTTTTAGATTATTTTATGTACCAAGGAAAACTAATATACTTTCCTGTTGCTAGTTCCTGTACGATCCAAAGCAGATGCAAGATTCCGTGACATTATTTTAAGGCGCTTACGATCGTTGTTAGGTGTTAATAACGTTTTGCTTGTAAAATTATCATCTGTATCAGATACGTGATCGACTTCTTCGTCACTGAAAGAGCTCGACAACTCTACAGTTTCCAATGCTTTTTGTTTCCTAATTTCTTCCTTCTCAAGTCGTTTTTCCTTTTTCAATTCTTTCTCTTCAATTTTTCGCTGCGATGTGATTGATTTTTTGTCAACTCCGCCTATATCGTATTTTCGTTATGATCTTTGATCTATTAAAAATTTCTTATCTTCTTCAATATATATTAGATTTAGAGCGTTTTTGTGAGCAATATCGAAGAGCAAACTAATACTTTTTTCAAAAGCATTTTCCTTTACAAGTTGCGCAGTATTTCTCAGATTTTTATTTCGACTAAGCTTGCGATATTTCTCTAGTAATGATACCAGTTTTGTTATAATGTTTCTCTCATCCGCAATGGGAATACTTGCTTTGTTCCATATTTCACAAATGCTACGTACTAAAATTTTAACCGAAACTTTCTGAGTTTTACCGAGATTTTGGTGATGATAAAAGTAAACTTTCAGCACTTCAAGAGTCGTTGGTAACCGTCTACCATCAAAACAAAGTTGAGGCTCGCCAACTAAATAGATTGCACTCTTTGCACGCGTGGTGGACAATGGACTGCACATTGCAATATCTTTCTATTTATTTATTCCACTTATAAATATCAAAATTTGATAATTGTAATAAAATTAATATTATTTAATAGCACGAAAATTAAATCACCAAAGAAATTTGCTCATTACAAGTTGAATAGTAGATGACAACTAACAACTGAAAGCACGACGACGCTGTCGTTTTGAACGTTAAAGTACCGCTATATTTGTGTTTTGCTTATTTCACTTTGCTTTACTCTTAAATTCTAGCTCTTTTATACTTTTTTTTTTAATTTGAAAAGTATTGAAGAAAAAAATAATAAAATTAGGCTAACAAAATTCTCTTACGTTGACTTAAGTTATTTAGTTTTATAGGCATAGTAAGTATGTATATCACCCTCCAAACTTTGATGTCCTATAGGCAGTTCTAAATCTTATCCGAATCACCTCATTTTTTTTTCTGATATTTTTTCATCAAAAGGAACCATAAAATCAAAAAGCGTTTTAATATTTTAAACTTTTAAAATTTTGAATCGCCCTACTGCATATACATACTTGTACATACATGCATATTTACGGATGTGAAGAAGCTAGCGAATATTTATAAAAGGGTTTTACTACCATACATTATACCCACACATAAATAGACATATGTACGTATATAAGTACGTACATATATATATCTACATACATATATGTATGCACCTCAGCGTCAAAAGCAGGTTACAGTTGTATGCAATACTTACAATGTTTTTTAACACAAATCCTTTCCGTTAATTCTTTATAAAATAATATCGTATTCTTTAACTAGAACCATATCAATTAAAGTTTCAAAACTTGTACAGAGTGCAAACATTTTCCAAATATTAAAGTTTTCCATCCAAAATTTCTAACGTTTTAATGAGAAATTTAAAATTTCTAACATTTTAATGAGAGTCTTAAGAAATTCTGTATATAAAAACATTGTGAAAATTATTTCTAAATATGTTTTCTTTCCATTTACATTTGCCCCTACATATGAACATATTTTCATACAAATGTGCATTGACTTTATTATAAGTGTATGCATTTATTTTATAGTTAGTTATTATTTTCAGTAAAATTCAATGTAGATTATGCATGTATGTATGTACATACGTAAATATTTAATTGCTTATATAATGAAGCCGCTATCATTTGCAAAAATTGGCGCCGTCATAAAATCTTTCAGTCGAATGTGGTCTCATACAACCGGATGTGGTCTCATACATGCGAATGCGCATGACTAGTTGTACAACATATTTGGCACTCTTTGTACAACGAATGCCTCTTTTTCTGAATGCGACTGAGCGCAGTATTCTCAGCTATCTGCAAACTCATTCAGTCATCGCGCTTGCTGCGAGCAGAATGCTTAGAATGTTGCGCTTACGTGTGAAGGTGTTAAAACGGCCAATGAGTACATTCATGCAGACGACGTCTAGTACGCATCAATAAAGAAGCAAGGCGTTGAAATTATGCGCGTGAGAAAGCAGAACAGCAAATTGGTCGTACTTGATATTGAACGCAAGGGTTGTTTTAGCGCAGCACAAACTAAAGCAGTAGTTTGGCACAACTGGTATGGTCATCTAAATCTAAGTTTCCCTCGCTCCGTGGAACTACCGTTAGGTATTACTTCGCGGAGGGGGAGCGGCCTATTGCCTTTCTATGAATTTCTGCGGAGTTGCTCCGCTTGACGCAGTTTAGTTAAGATTTTCTTCGCCATATTGCAGACAACGGACCAATTTTCTTTAGACTCGAGCATAGTATCTACCAGGTTTTTAACCGAAAGCGATTTCCCCAACTTCGTGCTCGAGTCATCCCTTGCAATTGCAAACCGCGGACAGACAAAAAAACAGTGTTCAGCGTCTTCAACCACCTGATTTGCACAGAAGGTGCAGTAAGGGTCATCATCATGTTTAAACTTATATAAATAGGACTTAAAGCAGCCATGCCCTGTCAATATTTGGGTAAGGTGGTAATCCACTTCACCGTGTTGCCTCTCTAACCATTTATCTAACGAAGGAATAAGTCTACGTGTCCAGCGTCTCTTACCCGTAGCGCTCCACCGCCTCTGCCACAACTGCAAACAGTTTCGCCTCACCGCCTCACGTTCTGCAATGTTCGATGGGGTTATCGCAGCCTGTTTTACCAGGATCTCAATTGGGCAGAGCCCAGCCACTACTAGGGCGGCATCTTCTGACGTTGTTCTGAACGCACTGCACACCCGGATAGCGCAAAGTCGATACAGTGATCTGATCTCTCGTGCGTACGAAACGTTTTCAAGCGCCGCCGACCAGATTGATGCCCCGTATAGAAGAACAGACCGTATTACGCTAGCGTACAGTTGTCTACTTTGTTGCTTAGGTCCTCCTATATTTACCATTAGCCTCGATAGCGCTGCTGCAACTTTCTCAGCTTTCTCGACTGCGTATTCTAGGTGGGTCTTATATACCAATCTAGCGTCAAACATAATGCCTAGATATTTCAGGGCAGTTTTCGAAACAATTTCATGGCCTTCAACTTTAATTTTAACAAATTCTAGTATTTTTCTACTGCTAATTAACACTGCCTCAGTTTTCTGCTCGGCTAACTGCAGGCCATTTTCTTCAAGCCAATTCTGTATTTGCGCAGTCATTAAGTTTGCCTCTCGCTCAACGTCTTTTATATGCTTGGCAACAATAACCACCGCAATATCGTCCGCAAAACCAACAATTTTTTACTCTGTAGGTACTTGTAAGCGCAGAATGCCGTCGTACATAATGTTCCAGAGCAATGATCCAAGTACGGATCCTTGAGGAACTCCTCCGGATATATTATACTCTTTGCTGGCTTCGTCTGTATCATATACTAGGACTCTATCTTCCAAGTAGTTACTTATTATTTTTCGCAAATATCTTGATACTTGAAAACCACGGAGAGCTTCGACAATTTTCTTCCAGCTAGCGGAATAAAACGCATTTTTAACGTCAAGTGTCCTGACCAGGCAATATTTCTTAGATCCGCCTTTCCATCTTACTCCACTTATCGCTTCTTCTGCCAGCTTCTTAACAAGCATAGCCGCGCCTACTGTTGATCGCTTTTTTCTAAAGCCAAACTGCGTTTCTGAGAGGTTTCCCCCTGCTTCTATTTCTGTAATCAGCCTATTGCTTAAAATTCCTTCGAACAGTTTTCCGGCTGTGTCAAGCATGCATATTGGGCGGTATGCTGACGGGTCACCTGGGGGTTTCCCGGACTTTGGTAGAAGTACCACTCGTTGATGCTTCCATATTGGTGGAAATATTCCTTCTTTAAGACATTCATTATACGTGCGTACAAACGCTTCGGTGTTGGTATTTGCAGTTATTTTCAATATGTGGTTGGGGATAAGATCAGGACCTGGTGCCTTTTTTTCTTTTAGGCTTTTAACGGCTATTAAAGCTTCTTCTGCCGTAACTGGGTGCGTTTCGTTTTCTGTAGGGGGGAATGTTTCCCGGTCAAAGGGTGGTTGGGCTGGAAAAAGTGCGCTTACTATTTTTGCCAACTCTCTTGGGCATGAAATTTTCGGTTGTAATGACTTTTGTATCTTTTTGGTCACGACTTTGAATGCTAAACCCCAGGGATCTTTATCTGCGCTGTCACATAGACTACGAAAACATTTCGTTTTGCTGGCTTTTATAGCCCGTTTCAGCGACGTGCGCTTTTCTTTATGTTCTCTTTGCTGCACCGCAAAATTTGCGCTTCGATTTCTAGCTCTCTGGTAGTTTCGCCTTGCGCTGTTACATTGTCGGCGTAAGTGCGCAATCTCTTCGTTCCACCAATACACTGGTGAGAGGCGGGAAGATGCAGATTTTCTCCTCATCGAGGCGTCGCATGCTACTTTAAAACCATTTATTAGTTGGTGTGCCCAATTTATCGCTCCTTCTGGGAGGATTATTTGAGTTACCATCTCCTTAAGACCTTCTTCATGTAATGTATGCAGTTTCCAGCCAACTGGTTTTACAGTCGAGATATTTTGTACCCCTACATCGTTTTTTATCGAAAATATGATAGCTTGGTGGTCGCTATGCGTATAGTCTGCGCTTACATGCCACGATGTTCGTCTAAAGATTGTATTGCTAACGAAGGTAAGATCGATAATGGACCCTCTTCCATCTCTTTGGAAGGTAAGCTTATCGCCTGTGTTAACAAGCGTAACTTCTAGCATTGATAATGATGTGAGCAAAGCCCTTCCTTTGGCGTTTGTTCGTCGGCTGCCCCATTCTCGGGCCCATGCATTAAAGTCACCTGCAATTATCACTGGTGATGTGGCTCTCACGTCGCTTATCAGACCGTCTAAGGTGGTTTCGAATTCAGTAAGGCTGTAACTAGGCGGTATATAACAACTATATAAAAATTACTTCGATTAGCACAGCTCCATACCGCTGATTTCCCGTTAGTGTCACTAGCCCACAGTGGGGTTTTACCGATCTTATACGATTCACTAAGTATTGCTATGTCGATATTTTTTTCTACTACCGACTGCTCCAGAAGCTCTTGTGCAGCCTTGCAATGGTTTAGGTTTAATTGCAGGAATTTCATTGTGCTCGTGCTTTCTTTAACGCCTCTAAATAAGATGGGCACTCTCTGCCACCGGTTCTGTGCTTCACTTGTGGCGCATTTCTTCTTGAACATATTGCACATTTTAGTTCTTTTTTACATTCGGCAGCTTTGTGGTTCGGGTCTCCACAATTAAAACATGTATTTTTTACATCAACCGAACTTTTGCAGTTTGTTGAAGCCAAAAGCCTTCAATGGTTGGGAATCGCTGATGGTTTCCTATGCACAGCTGTTCGCTGCAAAGCTACACTGTGATTGGAAATTCACCGGTGAGAGGCAAAGAAATATCGGGTTCCTAAAACTGATGGACGGTTTCGCGTTGTCATTCGTTGAAAGACAGTAGACAGCGCCAGCCATCGTCATCATCGACCACACTAAAGGTAATATCTCAGCTATATACACATACCTTTATACACATAACTAGCTTTATGTACTTATCGAAATAAAATCCTTCTTGATTGTAATTAATTTTGCTTGTTATTTCTTCTTTGTTACAAAACAAATATCGTGAGTACCGGCGATCATCTTTGGTGTTTCCCAATAAACATTTTGGTCCTTACGAACCGTCGAACTCTCAAAGGCTAAACATTTTAATTTTGCAGTCAGCGAAACGTTTATACTACATACATACATCAATCAAACCCCTCAAAGAAGTAATTCAATTAATCAGCAGGAAAATACAACTTGGCTCGCCGTGAACATAATTGATACAGGTGCGTGCGAAAAAGTGTAATTGTTGAGCTTTAAAAATTTAAAATAAAAGAGAAATAAATACACCAAAAAAAAAAAAATTACGAAATTTGGTGATCTTTCGAATCGTTATTAAAAAAAAAAAAAACACCTAAAATTATCAACACAGTGCGTGTGTATAGATATGTATACATTGAAGGGCTTATTGGTATAAACACCTAATTAATGATTTTTCATGTGCAAATTGAGACAAGTGAGAGAAAACCAAATAACTAGATAGTAAAACAAAAAAAAATATATAGATGGTTAATGATCAAAAGTGAATTCCTAAGTGAGTGTTGGTTTCAACACGAATTTTTTGTATATTCGCCTTTTTCTCTCGCTTCTTTCGTTGTGCTTATGTACGAAAGTTATATATACAAGCATACATACGTGTAAATATACTAAAGCACGAACATATGTATGTATATGATCGTCTGCGAAGTGAAAATACTTAGCCAATTTCAATTTTCAATCGTTTATTTTTTTATTCAAACTATTTATATTGTTTTAAACAAATCAATTTTTTGTTTAAATAACATTTCACTTTTCGATCATATCCATATGTTCAATAAATTTTTGGATAGCATATAATAATTTATTATTTATACATATTATATATATTAATTGCCAATTGTATTTACCAATCTCTCGAACGAAGAGACAGTCATTATTACATATATTTTTTTCGGAAATTGACCTACATAAATTCGTTTGGTAATACGTTTTTGGCTTCGTTATTTTCGATTTTCTTAAATATAAACGTAAGTACATATGTATGTACATACGTGTACGTACGAAGTAAATAGCTAATATTCGCCGCATTTCACAGTATTGTATGTTTACTTGTGCATAAGTACATTCTTCGTTGGGCATTTGGAAAAATATATGTACATACATAACCAACATACATACGTACATACTTACGTACTTTCAAGTTCGTTCTCTATTATCGTTTTATGTCTGCCTATTAGACAAAAAATCGTTGTTCCTATCGATCACTGTGCATTAAATTGCAAAGGGTTTAGCGTATATACATACAAACTTACAGATATATACATAAATAAAACAAAAATATTTTAGCTTTTGTCTTAATGCCTTTTCACACCTTCGGCTAAGGATCGTTAAACTAAGCATAAGCATTGTTTTTGCTAGCCGGTTCTAGATTTTGGTACTGCTTATAGTCACTGGTGTATATACGTATGTACACACATACATATGTACATACATACATATGCACATAGGCATTAGCAAGTGACCCAGTAGGAAATTTTTACATTTACCCAATAGGAACATTGAGTTTTTCCAGCAGTGAAATTAGTTCATTTGGCATTTTCTCGTTTTTGTTTTTTTTTTATTCATTTGTTGGCGGCGCTTATCATTCCTTTTGTGCTTTTAAATATTTTCGTGCATTTTTTTTTTGTTTTTCGTTTTAAACTTTGTACATAAACCGACCGTTGGTAATTTCGGAAAATGGCAAGGTTAAATTGGTACACGCGGTGCTCGGATCAGGTGGTCGAATTTAATGCGGGTTTCGATGAAGCCACTTTGAGCGATCATTCGCAGACATCTTTAGAAATTTTAAAGACTGAATTGGCGGAAATTTGGTCTAAAACTAAAGAAGCATACGAAAAATGCTTGCAATCGATTACAAACGAAGATGAGATTGAGGCCATAAAAGCAAAACAATCTGCAACATTTAAGGATTATATTTCATGCTTCTCACGCATTAGCGAATACTTGCGAAGATCCAGCCCAGTCGCTGACAATGCCTCCGCGACCATTCCTACCCAAGCCCCCAGTTTTTAAAATCATTTAAATGTCCCACCATGTGATACGGAAATATTTTATGGCGATTATGTATCATGGCCATCCTTTCGCGATCTTTTCACCGCGATTTACATTAATAACACGCGGCTGAGTAACGTTGAAAAATTGTACCACCTTTTGAAGAAAACAAGCGGCGAAGCTCGAGACATAGTTAGCAAGTCTCCATTGACAAATCAAGGTTTCGATAAGGCCTGGTCTAACCTAAAAGAAACTTATGAAAATAAACGGGTGTTGGTCAACAGTCAGTTGAAGGTGCTTTTTTCACTGCCAGTCATTCGGACTGAAAGTGCATCAGCTTTAAAGGATCTGCAACGGACTATTAATGGATGCCTATCAGCCTTGGCGATGTATGATGTCGACGTGGGAAACTGGGATCCCATTCTAATTTTTTTATGTTCCAACCGGCTTCCAGAAGCAACCCTTAGTTTATGGGAACAAACACTTTTCAACAAAGCTGAGATTCCAGAATGGGAGCAGATGGACAAATTCCTCACCCAACGATTCAGGACATTGGAGTCCATAGTAGATGTCAGAGGTGTAAACCCGTCGACTTCGCAATACCAACACCAGAGGCCATTGCCACATCCTAACACTTCTTCGGGTCAAAGGAAGGTGTCTCTAACAACCAATGTTGCTTCATTGCACTGTATAATGTGTCCTAGGCAACAACATTCATTACGTCTGTGTACACAATTTTTGTCGCTTTCAATTAATGATAGGTTTAATGCAATCAAAAAGCACAACTGTTGTCTGAATTGTCTTGCGAAAGGACATTCGATAAAAGACTGTAAAAGTCAATTCTCGTGCACCAAGTGCAATAGTAGACATCACACTCTACTTCACAAAGTATCTTCTAACGCTCAACCTTCGAAAGATACTACTACTGGAACTGCTTCACAAGCATTCCATTCCAATATACAGTCCACTTCGATTGTAAATAGTTCATCGTTAGCTGATAAAAATCAAAAATCGTCAGGTTTGACCTCAGCTCTTCTTGGAACCGCCATGGTTCACATCTGCAACTTGGGCTCAACTTATATCGCGCGCGCTTTAATTGATTCAGCCTCAGAAGCATCGTTTATTTCTGAGCGCCTAAGAAAGCTTCTAAAGCTTCCATTTTCGAGAACGAATGCGGTCATTTTGGGATTGAATCAAAAGGTTTGTAACAATTCCTCAAAACTTTGTTCGTTTGTTTTGGGCTCACCCCGTGACCCAAATCTTTTCATAGAAGTTACTGCGTTTGTTTTGCCACAACTTACAGGTAACATACCTTCGGCTTCAATAGATGAATCCATTTTAGATCAATTGCCAAAAGTACCTTTTGCCGATTCGAAATTTTTACAAAGCGGTCCTATCGATGTATTGATCGGGGGAGATTTGTACCCCAAAGATATGTTGGATGGGGTAAAGCGTACTGTTAGTTGCAACCTTCTGTCCCAAGAGACCGTGTTTGGGTGGATTGTCACTGGGGCGTCCTCCAACGCACGGGTCTCTTGCTTTACTACTAAGGTCTCAATAGGAGAGGACGAATCTTTGGATACTCAACTACGTAAGTTTTGGGAGATAGAAGAGCTCCCAAAAAGGGACCTTCCATCGGACGAGGATACGTTTTGTGAAGATCTTTATATGAAAACAACGACCAGAAATTCGGAGGGAAGATACATCGTCTCTCTACCATTTAAAAACTTTTATCCAGATGACATTAAGCTAGGGTCCTCGCGACCTATTGCATATCGGCAATATGTTCGTAACGAAGCTAGATTAATCAAAAATATTTCACTAAAAGAAGAGTATGATAATGTTATTAAGGAATACTTGATTCTTGAGCACATGGAGAAAGTAGATGCTCCAAACTTTGAATATTCTCCCAGTCACTTCTACCTTCCTCACCATGCAGTAATGAAGCCTGAAAGTACGTCAACAAAATTAAGGGTAGTTTTCAACGCATCGAACAAATCTTCAAATGGAGTTTGTCTAAATGACATTTTGCATGTAGGCCCAGCCCTTCAAGCTGACTTGACTCCGATGCTTATAAGGTGGCGCATGTATAAGTTCGTACTTAACAGTGACATACAGAAAATGTATCGTCAGATTTTAGTAAATCCTTCTCATAGACCATATCAGAGAATCCTTTTCAGGAGTGATCCAGATAGTAGCGTGCAAGACTTTCAGTTAAAAACAGTTACCTTCGGAATAAGTTGCGCGCCATATTTGGCAATTAGGACTATACTTCAAATAGCGCAAGATTATCAAGATTCATATCCACTAGCTGCTCAGATCTTACGAAAATCGATGTATGTAGATGACGTCTTAGCGGGTTTTCATAACGTGTCAACAGCCTTACAAGCGCGAAATGAGCTTATCGAAGTGTTAGGATACGCAGGGCTTTCGTTGAGGAAATGGTCTTCAAACTCAAAGGACGTCTTAATAGGCCTTCCACAAGAACACCTCTTAGACAAGGATTTCTTAGAACTAGAAGAAACTAGTACGACAAAAACACTCGGTATTAGATGGAATGCTAAGTTAGACAACTTTTTCTTTAATGTTCAGAGTCTTTCTCTGAAGGATAGTTACACTAAGCGAGAAGTATTATCTATTATAGCAAAACTTTTTGACCCAGCCGGTTGGTTAGCTCCCATAGTGGTGGTTGCAAAAATTATTATGCAGCAAATCTGGTTAGATGGTACTCTTTGGGATCAACCTATTGCTTCACAAACTCTGTTCAAATGGAAAGCCTTCGTAGAATGTTACAAACACATTGAGAATATTAGAATACCACGTTGGATGAATTACTCGCTTGGGTCCTCCTATCAGATTCATGCCTTTTGCGACGCGTCGGAAAAGGCATATGCGGGGGTGATATACCTGCGGGTAGAAAATCAGGGCGTTGTATCTTCACACCTGCTGTTAGCAAAGACCAAGGTTTCGCCAGTCAAAGCTATCTCTCTTCCTCGATTAGAGTTATGTGGAGCAGTTCTTGTCGTCGATATGCTGAAATCCCTTTCAAGTGAGCTTCCCTTCGAAGTTAAAAATATTCATTGTTGGACAGACTCAACCATAGTTCTCGCATGGCTAAGAAAGCGACCCGGTACCTGGACGACTTTTGTCGCTAATCGAGTCGCAAAAATTCAGGAATCGGTTGACTGCAGACATTGGAAACACGTCGATTCTAAGGATAATCCAGCAGACCTTGGCAGCAGAGGAGTATACCCACAGGACTTGATTTCGACAGAACTATGGTGGTCCGGACCCCAATGGTTAGTTAAAGATGCAGGACATTGGCCATCATCGGTTGACGAAATAGATGACGTCACGATCGAGGCAAGGAGTATAAAGGCACATACTTCAACATTGTCAAACCAGGAGGACATCTTGGAGAGATTTTCCTCATTTCCCCGCGCTCTACGTGTTTTATCGTATGTGTTCCGATTCTTCAATATGACAAATCCTCACACTCGAAGATACCATTCATATCAGACGAAAGCCATTTCGGGTGACGAAATCTCCAAAATACGTATTCGCGTTATAATCTTGTCTCAAATGAAACACTTTTCTACAGAATATAGGAATTTGACTTCGAGACTTCCAGTTCCGCAAAAGAGCGATATTCTAACTCTGAATCCGCTCTTAGATAGCCGGGGTGTACTTCGAGTGAACGGTCGATTAGCGAATTCGCTCATTTTGTCGTATAACGAAAAACACCCTATTCTCCTGCCTTATAGCTGTTCATTCTCTAAATTGTTGGTCAACTTCCTTCATAGCATTTCTCTTCACGGGGGAAATCAATTGATGTTGCGTTTACTTCGTCAGCAGTACTGGATTCCACGAGCAAAGAATCTTATAAAAACTGTTATTCACAGTTGCAAAGCTTGCGTTGTTCATAAAAAGCAGGGCCAATCCCAAATAATGGCGGCTCTTCCGGAAGTAAGAACAGTCATTTCCAGGCCTTTCGAAAATACCGGCGTTGACTTTGCGGGTCCATTCGACATTAAAACATTCACAGGCAGATCCTGTAAAATCACCAAGGGTTATGTTTGCCTATTCGTTTGCTTTTCTACGAAAGCAATCCACCTGGAAGCTACAAGCGATCTATCAACTGAGACATTTCTTGGTGCATTCTCGCGATTTATATCTAGGAGAAGCTGTGCGAAACAAATTTTTACGGATAATGGAACGAATTTTGTCGGCGCTTCCGCCAGCCTTAAAAAGGATTTCCAGAAGTTCCTCACAACGTCGAAGGAAGCCTTGTGCCACCTTTACAGCCATCAAGAGGTCTCCTGGTACTTTATTCCAGCAGGCGCTCCCCACATGGGTGGTTTGTGGGAAGCCGGAGTGAAAAGTTTAAAATTTCATTTTCGTCGTATCTCTGCTTCTCAAAAATTTACCTTCGAGGAATTTCAGACTCTTCTCTGCCGCATTGAAGCTTGTCTTAATTCTAGGCCAATCTCGCCTAACTCTACCGACGCTGCAGATTGTGCCGCTTTAACGCCTGGCCATTTTCTCATAGGCGGCCCAATACTTTCTCCTCCAGAGCCCCCCATTGAAGCTAACCCAATGTCTTTAATCAATCGGTGGCAAAAACTTAAGGCTCTTAGCCAACAGCACTCACTTCGATGGAAAGAAGAATATTTAAAGGAGTTACATAAGCGGTACAAATGGAAATCTCCTAAAAAGGATATATCCGTCGATGACCTTGTAGTAGTTCGCCACGAAAATCTTCCTCCTAACGAATGGCGCTTGGGTAGGGTCACTAAGGTTTACCAGGGTACTGATCGGAGAATTCGCGTTGCCGACATTCGAACACAAAAGGGATTGATAACGCGCCCCATTGTAAAGTTAGTAGTCCTTCCAAACTAACGTTCCAATCAATATCTTCATTGTTTATTCTCTAGCATTAAAATCATGGAATCGATTCCAATCGTTGCATATGTGTCCTCATCGCCTAGCGCCTCTGCTACAACAACACCAATTGGCGCAACTTCTAAGAGCGTTACAAGGGAGAACCAATTTAAGTGTAGGATCTGTCATCGCTCGCATCCGCTCCGATTTTGCAAGCGGTTCCTTGACGCGAACTACGAGCGACGACTACGTCTGGTGCTATTACATAGGTATTGTTCGCGTTGTTTAGCCCGTTCGCATGATGCCAAAAAATGTCGGAGCAATGGAACGTGCTCTTATTGTAACGAGAAGCATCACTCCCTTTTGCACGCCAACGAACGTCTCGCTTCCCGCCGCCAACCTACGCCAATTTTGACGCAGTTATCGGGAACGGTCACCGTGCTACCAACTGTAGCGGTGTTCGTGCACGTGGGGCAGCGAAAGTTTTTGACCCGTGCTCTGCTTGATCCCTGTTCCCAGACGAGCAAGGTTTGTGAGACGTTAGTCAAACGGCTTCGTTTGCGGACCTTGTCGGTTGCGAGCCTGGAGATGTGTGAGTTGAACGTTAGTTCCTCGAATGACCCTCACGTTCGATTCGCTTTTCCAGCAAGGGTCATTGCGGGGGTCGGGTTGAGAACCCCTGCCCACCACCTCAGCCAGACGACGCGGGAAAAGTTTGTGAATTTGACACTGGCGGATGCAGGGTTCCACACCTCCTCCGCCATTGCCTTGATCTTCGGTGGGGAGGTATATCACAAAATTATGAGGAGTGAAATTGTATCATATCCTGGGTATCCTTCTGCCCAGAACTCAATTTTTGGTTGGGTCCTTTCTGGCCCAGGTGCCCTTTAAGGCACCACGACCCCTTCCTGGGTATATTTATAATTATAATTTAATTACATAATTACCCCTTACTGGGTGCAATGGAATATATTATAACAAATTTCTGAATTATATTTAGTTTAATTTTTACTTAATAAATCATAATGAAATTCCAAACAAAGCTCAACAATTTATTATTTTTGCACGCATGCCTTAGACTTAAGTATGTTATAGTAGCCCAATCGCATTCATATAAGATGTTCTTTTTATATTTATATAGCCCTTTTTTCGAGCTTTTGCAATTCCTTAGTATTGCAAGGCTGGCGGCAATGTTGAAGCCAAAAGCCTTCAATGGTTGGGAATCGCTGATGGTTTCCTATGCACAGCTGTTCGCTGCAAAGCTACACTGTGATTGGAAATTCACCGGTGAGAGGCAAAGAAATATCGGGTTCCTAAAACTGATGGTCGGTTTCGCGTTGTCATTCGTTGAAAGACAGTAGACAGCGCCAGCCATCGTCATCATCGACCACACTAAAGGTAATATCTCAGCTATATACACATACCTTTATACACATAACTAGCTTTATGTACTTATCGAAATAAAATCCTTCTTGATTGTAATTAATTTTGCTTGTTATTTCTTCTTTGTTACAAAACAAATATCGTGAGTACCGGCGACCATCTTTGGTGTTTCCCAATAAACACAGTTTCTAGATAAGTGGCCAAACTCGAGGCATTTGAAGCATTTTATTGGCTGTGTTTTCACGCGTATACGGGCAATTACCCAACCAACTCGCACTTTACCGACTGCTAGTAGTTTGTTTGCTACTGGGACTGGAAGCAATAGTGTGGCTGTTTTAGTGCCGCAATAGGCACCTCTTAGTGACTTTACGCTAGTTTCGGCAAACTGTGTTCCGTCAAACTCTTGCTCCAAAGCGGTACACAGCTCTTTTTTACTTGTTATTTCGTCCAAGTCTCTTATTTCAATCGCCGTTTCAGCTGTTAGCGTTTGTACCGAGGCCTTTTCACCTAGCGCGGACTTAACCGCACTTTGTAGCTCGATAGTGTGCGCATCCGTGGGTTTTGCTAATTGTAGAATAAGATCCCCACTAGCAGGCTTTCGGACTTTTGTTATCATGCTACCAACATGTTTCAGCTGTGGATCACTTTTTACTATTTTTAGCACGTCTGCATACGATCCCCGCAGTTACTTTTAATAATTAGTGCATCGGGGCGTACTGGCTTTATATGTTTTCTTTTGGACTGTATTGTCGTCCACTGGGGCTCTTCCCTAATTTTAGGTACTTCAAGTGGGCCATTTGTTTTTCTCTCTTTTTCGGTTGGCACTACTCTACCTTGCTGAACTTCTTTTTCTCCCCTGTACTGGGCCTTGCGCATGGTAGCTTTCGGAGAAGTCTGAGAAGATACGCTTGTTGTTTTTCGAGGGGTATGAGTCTTTGTCTTTTCGTAGAGTATCGACAGCTCGGAGATTAAATCTCGCATCTGCTGGTTTACTGACCTTCTCTTACCATCGTCCATCATGTCGTGGAGCTCACGTATTTTCACCCCTAGCTTGACCCACGCGGGACTTTTCAGATCAGTGGGCGGTTGTTCGGGCACTGGTGAACATGACCGTAACTTCGGCGGAGAGTACACAAGTCTGGGACGCTTCGCAAGCGGGTTTATCAGCCCACTGTCAACTGCTCCAATCCCCGGCTGAGAAGGACCTACATCCTCTGAGATCTTTCGCCCTGGGGGGGGGGGGGCGACCTAGTGACACTCATAGTTTAATTTTGACTTTTTTATTATTAATTTTTATGTTTATATTTAAAAGGTATTTGAATGTATTATTGTAATTATTATTATTTAGTTTTATTAGTTGTATTAATATTATTATTTTATTTTATTTTATGCTTTCATCCACTTTTATATATTATTGGTAAATATTTTTAATTATTTTTTTATATTCTTTATTTTTTTTATATATTTATGAGCTACCCTAATGATATTATACTAAACTACTACAGTGCCTTTGCAACTGCAAGGTTTAGAACTTGACTAACAGCTGGTTACACCGTTCCTGCTTTGGGAGACAGGATCAGCTGTATTTGACAATTAGTCAAATAGTGTTTATCTCTTACCTGTCTCGCTTATATATCCTCACACAGTTTTTTTCCCCTCTTTCGCGCGTATTTAGAAAAAAGTAAAACGAAAAAGTGAAAAAGTTTTATAAACCACGAGTTTACTGATTTTCCCGTCGAAAATCAATATCACTGACACTCTGAAGTTTAAAATAGGTTACTAAGCACTTCCTGGGTATGTCGTGTATCGAATCCCCACTCTACGCCTGCTATTTCCACTAAAATTTCCTCTTTATCTTGCAACTAACTAAAAGCGCGACTATCTCACTGCAAGGTATGTATGTGTGTGTGCAATAAATATGTATGTATGTGCATATGCACTACCGTATGCTTTTAGTAGTGCAGGTATATACAAATGTATGTAGGCATGTGTGTACATTCTTAAACATTAAAACAAACTAGTTGTTAGTATTAGATTAAGTTATCCAATGCAATTGAAACATATGTAAATTCATATATAGTATAGTTCCAGGTGAACTTTTTAGATCATTCGTGTACCATCTGTTGCTAAATACAGTTGCCAAACTTAAACGCAAAACAGTTTTCTTATAAATTGATAGCAGCTAAAAAGGCTTAGCAGCTCAACATCTGGTGACCCCGACGTGATCGTATCACGCCATTTTTCGCTGAGCCTGTTACATCTTCAGAAGCCATGGATCGGGTAGCCTTTCTAGGGCTGAAAACAAAGGCTATATTCAACCGATTGGAGGGCCTAATCAATGAAATGAGCTCGGACAAGCTACACAGTATGGACGAGTACAGCCTTTCGGCTATGCTAGATTCTCTAGGCGAATTAAAATCTAGCTTTTCTGTCGCACACACAAACCTAGAGGAATTGGACTTCGACTCCATGACCAGTGACTTGCCAAGTAAATTCGATGCTGCTCTATTCAACCTTAGAGCTACCTTGCAACGGGAGATTGGAAAACGTAGTGCTTCGCAACATTGTTCCACGCTCAAGATGAACGCCAGTGAAGCTCAATCAATCGTTGTAAATGCTAATAGCTCACGCTTACCACTGCTTACGCTCCCTAAATTCGGTGGCGAGTACACCGAGCGGACCAATTTCCACTCACTGCTCACGTCAATGATCGACAGGGACAGCGACCTTACAAAAATCGAAAAAAGTTCAACATCTGCGTTCCTGTTTGAGCGGCGCTGCGCTCGACACCGTAGTAGTTTCGCCTTGCGCTGTTACATTGTCGGCGTAAGTGCGCAATCTCTTCGTTCCACCAATACACTGGTGAGCGGCGGGAAGATGCAGATTTTCTCCTCATCGAGGCGTCGCATGCTACTTTAAAACCATTTATTAGTTGGTGTGCCCATTTTTTCGCTCCTTCTGGGAGGATTATTTGAGTTACCATCTCCTTAAGACCTTCTTCATGTAATGTATGCAGTTTCCAGCCAACTGGTTTTACAGTCGAGATATTTTGTACCCCTACATCGTTTTTTATCGAAAATATGATAGCTTGGTGGTCGCTATGCGTATAGTCTGCGCTTACATGCCACGATGTTCGTCTAAAGATTGTATTGCTAACGAAAGTAAGATCGATAATGGACCCTCTTCCATCTCTTTGGAAGGTAAGCTTATCGCCTGTGTTAACAAGCGTAACTTCTAGCATTGATAATGATGTGAGCAAAGCCCTTCCTTTGGCGTTTGTTCGTCGGCTGCCCCATTCTCGGGCCCATGCATTAAAGTCACCTGCAATTATCACTGGTGATGTGGCTCTCACGTCGCTTATCAGACCGTCTAAGGTGGTTTCGAATTCAGTAAGGCTGTAACTAGGCGGTATATAACAACTATATAAAAATTACTTCGATATTCTAACGCAAACGTAGCATGGTTTCGCTTTTAATTGCGCAATCGCAATCGGCGTTTTAGCACAGCTCCATACCGCTGATTTCCCGTTAGTGTCACTAGCCCACAGTGGGGTTTTACCGATCTTATACGGTTCACTAAGTATTGCTATGTCGATATTTTTTTCTACTACCGACTGCTCCAGAAGCTCTTGTGCAGCCTTGCAATGGTTTAGGTTTAATTGCAGGAATTTCATTGTGCTCGTGCTTTCTTTAACGCCTCTAAATAAGATGGGCACTCTCTGCCACCGGTTCTGTGCTTCACTTGTGGCGCATTTCTTCTTGAACATATTGCACATTTTAGTTCATTTTTACATTCGGCAGCTTTGTGGTTCGGGTCTCCACAATTAAAACATGTATTTTTTACATCAACCGAACTTTTGCAGTTTCTAGATAAGTGGCCAAACTCGAGGCATTTGAAGCATTTTATTGGCTGTGTTTTCACGCGTATACGGGCAATTACCCAACCAACTCGCACTTTACCGACTGCTAGTAGTTTGTTTGCTACTGGGACTGGAAGCAATAGTGTGGCTGTTTTAGTGCCGCAATAGGCACCTCTTAGTGACTTTACGCTAGTTTCGGCAAACTGTATTCCGTCAAACTCTTGCTCCAAAGCGGTACACAGCTCTTTTTTACTTGTTATTTCGTCCAAGTCTCTTATTTCAATCGCCGTTTCAGCTGTTAGCGTTTGTACCGAGGCCTTTTCACCTAGCGCGGACTTAACCGCACTTTGTAGCTCGTTAGTGTGCGTATCCGTGGGTTTTGCTAATTGTAGAATAAGATCCCCACTAGCAGTCTTTCGGACTTTTGTTATCATGCTACCAACATGTTTCAGCTGTGGACCACTTTTTACTATTTTTAGCACGTCTGCATACGATCCCCCGCAGTTACTTTTAATAATTAGTGCATCGGGGCGTACTGGCTTTATATGTTTTATTTTGGACTGTATTGTCGTCCACTGGGGCTCTTCCCTAATTTTAGGTACTTCAAGTGGGCCATTTGTTTTTCTCTCTTTTTCGGTTGGCACTACTCTACCTTGCTGAACTTCTTTTTCTCCCCTGTACTGGGCCTTGCGCATGGTAGCTTTCGGAGAAGTCTGAGAAGATACGCTTGTTGTTTTGAGGGGTATGAGTCTTTGTCTTTTCGTAGAGTATCGACAGCTCGGAGATTAAATCTCGCATCTGCTGGTTTACTGACCTTCTCTTACCATCGTCCATCATGTCGTGGAGCTCACGTATTTTCGCCCCTAGCTTGACCCACGCGGGACTTTTCAGATCAGTGGGCGGTTGTTCGGGCACTGGTGAACATGACCGTGACTTCGGCGGAGAGTACACAAGTCTGGGACGCTTCGCAAGCGGGTTTATCAGCCCACTCAGTCAACTGCTCTAATCCCCGGCTGAGAAGGACCTACATCCTCTGAGATCTTTCGCCCTGGGGGGGGGGGGCGACCTAGTGACACTCATAGTTTAATTTTAACTTTTTTATTATTAATTTTTATGTTTATATTTAAAAGGTATTTGAATGTATTATTGTAATTATTATTATTTAGTTTTATTAGTTGTAATAATATTATTATTTTATTTTATTTTATGCTTTCATCCACTTTTATATATTATTGGTAAATATTTTTAATTATTTTTTTATATTCTTTATTTTTTTTATATATTTATGAGCTACCCTAATGATATTATACTAAACTACTACAGTGCCTTTGCAACTGCAAGGTTTAGAACTTGACTAACAGCTGGTTACACCTTTCCTGCTTTGGGAGACAGGATCAGCTGTATTTGACAATTAGTCAAATAGTGTTTATCTCTTACCTGTCTCGCTTATATTTCCTCACACAGTTTTTTTCCCCTCTTTCGCGCGTATTTAGAAAAAAGTAAAAAAAAAGTGAAAAAGTTTTATAAACCACGAGTTTACTGATTTTCCCGTCGAAAATCAATATCACTGACACTCTGAAGTTTAAAATAGGTTACTAAGCACTTCCTGGGTATGTCGTGTATCGAATCCCCACTCTACGCCTGCTATTTCCACTAAAATTTCCTCTTTATCTTGCAACTAACTAAAAGCGCGACTATCTCACTGCAAGGTATGTATGTGTGTGTGCAATAAATATGTATGTATGTGCATATGCACTACCGTATGCTTTTAGTAGTGCAGGTATATACAAATGTATGTAGGCATGTGTGTACATTCTTAAACATTAAAACAAACTAGTTGTTAGTATTAGATTAAGTTATCCAATGCAATTGAAACATATGTAAATTCATATATAGTATAGTTCCAGGTGAACTTTTTAGATCATTCGTGTACCATCTGTTGCTAAATACAGTTGCCAAACTTAAACGCAAAATCGTTTTCTTATAAATTGATAGCAGCTAAAAAGGCTTAGCAGCTCAACATCTGGTGACCCCGACGTGATCGTATCACGCCATTTTTCGCTGAGCCTGTTACATCTTCAGAAGCCATGGATCGGGTAGCCTTTCTAGGGCTGAAAACAAAGGCTATATTCAACCGATTGGAGGGCCTAATCAATGAAATGAGCTCGGACAAGCTACACAGTATGGACGAGTACAGCCTTTCGGCTATGCTAGATTCTCTAGGCGAATTAAAATCTAGCTTTTCTGTCGCACACACAAACCTAGAGGAATTGGACTTCGACTCCATGACCAGTGACTTGCCAAGTAAATTCGATGCTGCTCTATTCAACCTTAGAGCTACCTTGCAACGGGAGATTGGAAAACGTAGTGCTTCGCAACATTGTTCCAC